>OX638368.1:162663088-162890295 GCA_951812925.1 Calliopum simillimum
TAACTTGTTGTCAAGCTTTCATTTCATTTATTTAATCAGTCACATATAATGTGCTGTAAAACATTTGATCAATAAATCAGTCACTTTTATTCTTAATTTTTTTAAGAAAAACGAGAGCTACAAAATTTCTGTTTTCACAGAAAAACCACAAAAGAAAAACTGCAAATCTAAGCTAAAAATTTTTACATTTTTACACTGAAAAAAATTAAAAATTGTTGAAACACCCTAAAATTTTCGAGCTGCAAAATTATTCTTTCCACAGCAAAATAGCTGCAAATTCCAAGCCTACTCCCGACTCGATCCGGTAAAGTTGCCCCGCTAACTTGACGTTAAATTAGCTGGGCAGGGTGTTTTTTTAAAGAAATAGTAAAGCTGCAAAATCATTCTCTTCACAGCAAAATCACAGCAAAAAAGCTGCAAATTCCAAGCCTACTCCCAACTCGATCCGATAAAGTTGCCCCGCTAACTTGACACATATCTATTTTTTACTTTTTTCATCAAATACTATATTTTTTTGTAGCGTACTATATTTTTTTAAGGCTTATTTGGAAAAATACTATATTTTACCGAAAAAATGTTGGTAACCCTAATTGCTACCTAAATTGCTTCTCCACTTTACCCACTTGCTTAATACAATATTGACTAAATCATCATTCCCGTCTAACTGGAAAAAGGACAAAATCATACCGATTCCTAAATCTGGTAATGATTTTCGACCTATTGCGATTTTGCCTTATTTGTCAAAAGTTTTTGAAACGCTTTTGTACAATCAAATCACTGAATACCGTTTACCTTCTGAAAGACAATCTGGTTTTAGGCCTAAGCATATTTGTGTTACCGCGCTGATAGATGTATCCGAAGAAATAAGGATAAACTTAGATTCCAACAAAACTTCGTTTTTAGTGCTACTGGATCATTCCAAAGCATTTGATTCCGTAGATCACAATATACTTTGTGTTAGGCTCTTAACGTTGTTTAATTTTTCATCCACAGCAGTAAAGTTAGTGAATTCTTACTTACGAGGACGAGTACAAGCTGTGTCTGTTGATAATCGGATTTCTGAATTTCTTTCCGTACCAAAGGGGGTGAGACAGGGTTCAATCATGGGACCATTACTTTTTTCTATTTACATAAATGATCTCCCTGGTGTTCTCATGTGTTGCAATTTGCAAATGTATGCGGACGATGTTCAAATTTACACTAGCTGTGATAACAGCAAAATTGATGAATGCGTCTGTAATTTAAACGCAAATCCTAAAAAAATAAATAATTGAGCATCAAACAATGGTTTGAGCCTGAACCCGAAAAAATCAAAATGTCTTATAGTACATAAAAGACCAAGTTTAGTTCCCAGTGATATAAGGCTGTCACTTGGTAACATTCAAATTGAAATAGTACAAAGTATAAAAAACCTTGGCGTTATCAGTCTTGGAGTAATCACATTAATATTGCCATTGGAAAAGTTTATGGTATGCTTCGCAATTTGTGGTGCACACAGCACTTTACACCAGGGGTTGAAATAAGAAAAAATTATAACTGCAGAATTTTTTTTTGTTTTTATTTGCAATTTTTCAGCTAAATTTTTTTAATGGCTTAGTCAATACTAATTATTAATATTAAAAAACAGATATCATGGCAATGATTCAATTTAAGATTGAAAATTTATAGTGAAATTTTCTTCGAATGCATCATCTTCGCTACTTTCCATCTCTCTTGCATTTATAAAAATATGTTTAAAGTAGAGTTTCCAAGTACTTTTTGTGGTTGCTACATTTTAGCCCAGATTGGTGAGGTTATACAACTAAAACAACGGTTATATGCGAAATAAAATAAGCATTTCGTTTCAACGATTAACGCAAAACAAAGTAATATGAGTTAGGCTGAAAATAATTATTACAATTTTTTGCAATATTCTGAAGTTATCACTGCAGAAATAGGGCATTACTGCAGCTTATTTCAATGCCTGCTTTACACCATTAAACATAAGAATGCTGCTAGCAAAGACCTATCTTATCCCAACTTTGTTGTGTGGTTGCGAAATCTATGCTAATTGTGACTCCATTTGCATGCAAAAGTTAAATGTTCTCTACAACAATATAGCACGATATGTTTTTAGCTTGCGTCCTTTGGATCACATTTCAAACTACTCTAGGAAAATCTGTAATATGACCTTTTGTAACTTGTTGAAATTTCGAGCACTTGTTTTACTACATAAAATTATTTACATAAGACAACCAATCTATTTGTTCAATAGAATCAGTTTTTCAAGATCCAATAGGGGTAGAAGCTTAATTCAACTTAAACATTCATGCTTGACATCAGAACGTCAATTTTTTATTTTTTCAATTCGCCTTTGGAACTCTCTTCCTCACAATCTTCAAAAAATTTCCAACGCTAATCAGTTTAAAAAAATTTTGCTCAATAATTTTTCCTTAATGTAATTTTGCTTTTTTTTTTTAGCCCTGCCATTCGAAAGTTTTTTAGTTTCAATAAATTTTAGGATATAATCTCTTATTCCATTTTTAAATACACAATTTTAATATCAAACCTAATGTTAAGTGAAATCAAAAAAATTGTATATCAATTCTTATATATGGACACTATTATGCAATAACGAGTCAACCCTCAAACAAATTTTTTTCAACTTATGAATACAGTTCGATTCTAAATATGAAGATGCACCTATTTTTAAAAAACCGAACCTAAATATTGTTAGAGGTTGAAAACAGCAAAATTTATTTGACATTTTCATATCATTTGTTCTACGACATCTACACAAAAACATAAATATCTCAAAACTAATTTCGAGTGGGTTGACTCGTTATTGCATAACACTGTCCATGTGTAAAACATAATTTCAACCCATTATATCCCGTTTTTATAGATCTTTTTGGATAAAAACTTGGTTAAAATGGGTTAAAATATTCCACAAAAAAATTTTATCAAAAATTTCACTAAGGTTTACTAAAGAAAAAATACCTTCCGGACGGTGGTAGCCCTGTATGGTAGCGCACCCGCACCAACGACTCATGATAAACACAACATTATACAACTTCAAAAACTCATAACTTGATAACCGTAAAACCTCCCAGTGTGCCAGACGGTTCATATCTCCGCTTTTTTATCCGTTACGGATCCGTTACTGTGCCAGATGGTTTATATCTCCTCTTTTTTATCCGTTACGGATCCCATATTTGAAAACTTATAGCTCCTCGGCTTTTTAACCGATTTTAATGAAATTTCCAGGGTTTTTGTAGAAAAGTATGAGCTTTTGAAAAAAAATAATTACACTGAAAAAAAATTTAAAATAAGTAAATATTTTTATTTAAAAGTAAAATTTATTACAATTATTTTCCAGCCCTCAAAGTTGTGGTATCCCAGTGTGCCAGACGGAATAATAATTACATAGTCCGAACTCAGATAAAATCAAAAGTCTGTAATTCGCTGAACAGTATTTTCTTTCGAATTTTTTGAACCAGAGTGTTTTAAACTTGAATGAATAATAAACAAATACATATTCCATTAACTTTTTGTCAATAGTATTTAAAAACATTGAAATAAGATGCTTTGGTCAAATATTTTTGATTTAAAAAATTCAGTTCTTTTCATAGGAAAAGTAAGTTATTTCGGAGAAGTGTTTCTGTGAAATTTTTTTTTTTTTTTTTTGACATTTAACCTGTATCCTATCTCAACTTAAGACGTTTTATGCATTTGTAAAAATTATTGTTGTTGCAAATGCTTGAATTTTTAAGCCTATTTGCGATAAGTTGTTTTGTCAAATGCAATTTGGAATAAAACATGGTGATGGGTTGATTTTCGATTCTATATCTCTATAACTAAAAGTCATACATTGTATATTTTATGACCTCTTTGATTTCAAATTAAATAAATAAGCGGGCTTTAGGTCAGTTTTTAATGATTTACTAATTTCCGATATTTCAAACTCCATCGGAATTCATTTTCAAGGACTAAAAAAAATGTAAAAATACACATTTCATAAAACAATTTGCACTAACAACAAAATAAATAAAAATTACTTTCAAAATTTTAAAAATTAAAAAACTAAAAAGTAAACATTGACATCAAAAAAAAAAAAACACAACGAACAGAACCACAAGCATACACTGAACAACGAAAAAACTTTGAAATAATATTGCACTTTTACTATTGCACTTCTTGTTTCTTAGCCTTTTTTTTTTTTTTTTTTATTGTCAATGTTTACTTTTTAGTTTTTTAATTTTTAAAATGTTGTAAGTAATTTTGATTTATTTTGTTGTTAGTGTAAATTATTTTATAAAATGTGTATTTTTACATTTTTTTTTTTTAGTCCTTGAAAATGAACTCCAAAAACAACCACCAAGAGTGGTCTGAACATGAAAATAGGTCAAGAAATGTCTAAGTTACTGACAATTATTTGAAGAGAGTTTGTCACAATTTACAGATTTTTCCACAGTTTGCACCCTTCCACAAGCCACAAAAAAAATCGCAAAATTTTTTTGTTGCATTTTCTTGAAGACGAGGCATGACTAGGCATGTACCAAATTTCAGCGAAATCGGAAGGGGTGTAGCAGATCTTGTTACGCTGGGCATGGAATGGCTGTGTTGCATTTTGAATTTTTTATATATATGGGAGGTGCCACGCCCCCTTGTCCTAGTTCGCCTAGCTTTTGTTCAAAGTTTTCATTTAATATTCTTAGTATCTCAGTGAAATTTGGACGGCTTACCTCAAAAAACGCTTTTAGTATAGCATTTTAAACTTGCTTATATGGGAGGTGTCACGCCCTCCTGTCCGAGATTGCCTACTTTTTGCTCAAATATTTTTCAAATATTTAATATTTTTAGTATCTGAATGAAATTTAGACGGCTTATCTTAAAAAACGCTTTTAGTATAGCATTTTGAAACTTTTGCTTATATGGGAGGTGCCACGCCCCCTTGCCCGACTTCACCCATTTTTTGTTTAGAGCTTGCTTTTATCATCTTTAGTGTTTCAGTGAAATTCGGTTGGACTATCTCAAAAAACGCTTTCAGTATAGCATTTTTAAACTTTTGCTTATAAGGGAAGTGCCACGCCCCCTTGTCCGAACTCAACTTATTTTTGCTCAAAAGTTGCACTCACTATCCCTAGTGCCTAAAAACTGATTTTCAAAAGTTTACGTGCAGAATTACATTTTTGGCCGGCTTTTACTTCGATTGGCACCTGTGTGCTACGGGACGATTGATTAATTTTCATTCCAGACATCCAAAAAAGACAATAATTAACACTGCGAAAAAATTTATTAGACGGATATTTAGCATCAGCGACAAAGAATTTTATAAGGACAATGAGGCAAAAGTACTAACTATACTTGGTAAAAATGACTTTCCAACTTGAACGTCGAAAAGACTTTTAAAAGAAAATAAAGAAAAACAAAATGATGCGGTAAAAATTGACGATTCACCAAAAATATTCAAATCAATGACGTATTTACCATGTATCAGATATGTACAATAAAGACGAATACAGAATTGCATTTAAGAACGACATTACATTACAACAGCTATTCAGCCAAACAAAGTGTAAAATTGACAAAAATGACAAATTGAATTTGATTTATCAAATTTCGTGCACAGGTAACGGATCCAACATATGCAATAAAGTATATGTTGGAACAACTAAGACAAAATTACGGACTAGAATAGCAGGACATAAAATAGACCAGAAAGTATGTACATGACAAACCAATTGAACAAAAAACTGCACTTGCAGCCCCCTGTAGTATAACTGGACACTCTCCCAATTTTGACGACACACAAATACTAAAACAAGAAAAGAATTACGCGCGCAGATTTACACTTTGTACTCTTCAGGAGGTTGTCATGGTCGTCGAATCCAAATATAATGTTGGAAAATGGAAAAACTCAAACTTGCGCCCGGTAAGTTGCGTATACACCTATTTTGAGCTCCAAAAATTATTTAAAAAAATCGTTATAGTGGATAGTTTAAGCCTAGAAGTTTCGTTACAGTGCATAAATTTATACGGTCGAGGTGGGATTTTGTTTTCTATGCTATAAAAAGCAAAGTTGACCAAACATTTTTTTCTGCTTTTGATTTGTTTATTATTAAAGCAACAACTAAAAAAAGTTAATGCAAAAAAAAAAATATTTGTAACATTTTGCACACCATTTTTTCTAAACTAATAAGAGGTCGCTGAACACGAGAAACTCAATTATTTTTTTTTCCTTTGGGGCCGTTCACGAGTTATTCGATAATTTCTATTTTCGAGGTTACAGCTTCATATATATCAATATATTTCTATGACGCTAAGTCCGATCCACGTTTACAAAGACTGATTAATGTTGCTTCGCACAAGTCTACTTATGACTAAGCTCCGACCAAAACTGACTGAGTTATAGCACGAAAAAGTTTGAAATTTCACAAATTTTTAAAATTTTTCATATCAACTTCAAATGAAACACTTCGTTTTTGCAAACATTTTAAGCCTATGCTGAGCAAAATCGAATTAAATTTCCAAAAGATATTAAGGATTTAGTGCAATAAGGATGATGAGAATTTTTCCAGATAACTTTTTATCATCCTCTGTAGAAGGACATTGCGGACTGAATTAAAAATAATAATTTTTGAAATTTCATTCGATTTTACTCAGCGTAGGCTTAAAATGTTTGCAATTATATGCATTTAATAAAATTTCTAAAAAAATTTATTTAAAACAAAATATATGCCAAAAACGAAGTGGGTGATTCTCAGATAACTGTACTTTTTGTGTCCTCTGGAGATTTCACCTATACAATAGGCTTTTTTTTCACAAAAAATTACGCTATAAGTTAGAAACTATGTTTTTCTAATAGAGCGGATCAATTTTACCACCAAATAATTATTGGTCTATTGTGAAAGTTTGCAAATATACCCCAAATGTCACAAACGTTGCATGCCCTACCCCTACTTTTTAAACACAAAACGATGAAAAACGACCAAAAAACGGAAATAGAACAGAAAACAAGTTACTACACATATTAAGTAAATACTTAAGGCTACAATATTCTGCAGTTTTTAATAATTTTTAGAGGGCACAATTTCGAATTGAAAACTGCCTCCTAGTTTTGGAAAAAAAAAATTTCTTAAAAGTATTATGCTACTACTGCATGGTACTACTGTTTCAGTCAATAGATTGCAATACACATGCATTAATTCTGATCACTATCCATCACCCAAACGTCATCATGTCCGAACGCGTCCAAAAAGAAATCTGTTTGCGTTTTATAGGGCATTTTATAAACAAAAACCGTTTTTTCTAAAAATTATGGTCACAAACGTGGCACTCGGCACTCACAGGTAGGACATTTTATTTTATGCATGAAACAATTTTTTTTGTAGGATTCGCAGACATGACCCCAAATTCTTTCGGAAAAATCTTGAACTCAAAAGCGTGCTTTACAATGAGCGATAAACTGCAAAAATGTCACAAACGTGGCGCATCAAAAATGTCACAAACGTGGCACTTTTTATCAGTCTGCAAAAAAACATATTTCATATAAAGTTTGAGTATACAGATGCTTAGTTGAAGGCTATTAATTATGTTTTTAATACAAAAATTTTTCTACACCATCAGAATCCTGAGTTATCCTTGCTCAAAAGTGAAAAAATCACTGTTTTGACATCTACTTAAAGCTATAGAACAAAAACAACAACAAGTAAAATAAATTTTTGTCTATGGATTCAGACAGCCAAATTTATTGTCAACAAGACATAATTTACCGTTGTTCAATTGGATTCTTAGCTTCCGAGTTACAAGCGTTTAAATTAAGGACATCTTTCGATAACATACAAAGGATTTTTCGAGACCGAAAAGTTACAAAAAATCAAGTTTTATTATTTTTATCAATAACATATTTAATTACAAAAATTTCGTGACTTTGGAGACCATAATCGCATGAAAAATGACAGCTCTATTCTATATTTAGTGACTAAGCCTACTAAACTACTACTTTGCAAATTCACAGAATCAAAATTTCATCTGTTCATTCACTAAATCTACAATAGAGCCTTATTTTTTCATCCGATTTTAGTCTGCAAGGGCTTAAAATTTTCGTGATAAAATATATTTCTGGTAAAAATAATAAAACTTACCATTTTTGTTAATTTTTCGGTCCTTTGTGTGTTATTGAGAGGTATCCTTTTTTAAAGGCTTATAACTCGGAAACTGGGAATCCAATTGAAAAACGGTAAATTTTGTCTTGTTGATAATAAATTCGGCTGTCTGAATCCATTGACAAAAATTAATTTTACTTATTGCAGTTTTAGTTAAGTAGATGTCAAAACTGTGATTTTTTCACTTTTGAGCAAGGATAACTAAGGATACTGATGTAATAGAAAAAAATCAATATCAGATTTGTAATTAGGAGATCCTAATCCATCATAAATGACTATTAAAACTGAGGACAGGGAACCATAGTTGATCTTTAGGGCCGTAGGGTATAAAAAAAATGGACCACCGGAGACATGACACTGTTGCAAAATTAGTCTTGAAGTGTAAATTTGTCATTATATGCAATATATCTCTCATCAAAACGCTTCAAAACCATAATTTTTCCATACTGTGGCTAAAATGTCACAAACGTGGCAATTTGGTCACAAACGTGGCAGCAAAATTTCTTAATTTCGACCTCAAAGCCGTAAATTCACACTTGTTGTTGATCTACTTAAAAGGTGAGTTTTAAGAGTGTGTTTACATAAGATAGCATGAAGAAACTTGCAAAAATCAAAAAAAAATATCTGCCAATTTTACAACTCGAAAAAGCACAGTTATCTAAGAATCACCCAAGTGTTTTATTTGAAGTTGATATGAAAAATTTAAAAAATTTGTGAAATTTCAAACTTTTTCCTGCTATAACTCAGTCAATTTTGGTCGAAGTTTAGTCATTAGTATACTTGTACGAAGCAACATTAATCACTCTTTGTAAACGTGTAAAAATAAAATTTATCGGACTTGGCGTTATACAAATGTATTGATGTATATGAAGCTAACACCTCGAAAATAGAAACTATCGAATAACTCGTGAACGGCCCCAAAGAAAAAAAAATAATTGAGTTTTTCGCGTTCAACGACCTCAAATTAGTTTAGAAAAAATGGTTTGCAAAATATTACAAATATTTTTAATTTTGTGTTGTATTAACTTTTTTTAGTTATTGCTTTAATAATAAACAAATCAAAAGCAGGAAAAGATGTTTGGTAAACTTTGCTTTTTATAGCATATAAAACAAAATCCCACCTCGACCGTATAAATTCATGCACTGTAACGAAACTTCTAGGCTAAAACCCCCAGGCTGTCCACTATAACGATTTTTTTCCATTTTTGGTTCTTAAAATAGGTGTATACGCAACTAACCGGGCGCAAGTTTTAATTTTTCCATTTTCCAACATCATATTTGAATTCAGCGACCACGACAACCTCCTGAAGAGTATAGTTTTCCATTTTTAAGCATTTTAAAACAGTTTTATTGAGTTATTCGGATTTTTGGGGATTAACGGAGGATTAAAAAAGTTTTTGGGAAAAGCCGCAAAAAACTAATGTATTGGTTTTGTTCTAAATTTTATTACGAACAAAATGAGCAATGTCGGATCAAAATCAGTGCATTTTCAACAAAATTAGAAATGAATACCTAATTTGCCTGCACTATTTATTTATTTTGTTGTTAGTGCAAATTGTTTTATGAAATGTGTATTTTTATAGTACATTTTTTTTTTTTTAGTCCTTGAAAATGAACTCCGACAGAGTTCGAAAAATCGGAAATTAATAAATCATTAAAAACTGATTTAAAGCCCTCTTATTTATTTAATTTAAAAGTCATACGTATTTAAATTGTATATTTATGATTAAAATCTTGGAAAATTGTCTTATTTTAAGTTAGGTTGTTTTGGCAAAAGTCCACAGATATGTACAATTTCTTTTCTTACATTTTTTCATAAAAAATACTACTTTGAAAAAAATCTAGGTATAAACATTTTGCAGGGAAATTGAAAAAGAATCTGATATTTAGAATCCCATTCTTTGATTAAGAGAAGGATTTATTGATCTATCCATATTATTCTGTGGTAGAAAATTTAATTTTTGGCCAGGTCCATCATACCACTCTTTTCCAGAAGCGGCACCATAGAATTTTATTTAAACTTTTTTAAGTACAAATATAGTACAATCATTTGGGAGAATAAAATGATGTTACCTGGAAAGTTTTGCGGGATTTTTGCAATTGAGTTATTTTATAGATTTCGATGTGCTCTTTCAGAATTTCAACTTTGCTACCACGAATCGTGTTTGATCTCGCCGCCATATTGGAAAAATGGTGTCCAAAATCAGTTTCTTACAAATATCTCTTTAACGGATACATTTAGAGAAAAATATTGTGGGGCACTATTGTAGCTTATAAAATTTTCTATAAAAATGACCTTTTAGTTGTTTTCGTACGACTTATAACTCAGGAGATATCCTAATTCTAAATTAAAAAAAAAATTAGTAAATTGTGCATGCCGCTTAAGAGTAGGCACAGTGATGTGTTGAGCTTAAAATTACAGTGGCTGATGAACGGTGAGTCACACGTTCAAAGTAAAAATTTTAGTGTTGTTGAAAAAATATCTCTGAAACTATAAATCATATGAAGAAAAAATGGTATGTAGCTTGTAGCACAAGTAATTTTCTACAAAAAGATGTTTTACTTTGAACGTGTGACTCACCGTTCATGAGTTATTGTAATTTTACGCTCAACACATCATACGAAAACAACTAAAAGGTCATTTTTATAGAAAATGTTATAAGCTACAATAGTGATCCACAATATTTTTCTCTAAATGTATCCGTTAAAGAGATATTTGTAAAAAACTGATTTTGGACGCCATTTTTCCAATATGGCGGCGAGAGCGAACACGATTCGAGGTAGCAAAGTTGAAATTCTGAAAGAACACATCGAAATTTATAAAAATCCCGCAAAACTTTCCAGGTAAAACAACCAAATGACTGTACTAATATACATATGTAAATTTTTCATAATAAAAATATTTAAATTCTTACAGCTGCTCTACCAGAAGTTATTATGAGGAATTGTCGGAACTGTTCACCACAACAAGCTCAAAATGCAATGAAGTTGACAAATTTCCTACAAAACCGCTATCCTGACATTTGGGCTATGCTTATAAGAAAATATCGGGGAACTTAAAATATCGATTCGAATAACTACGCTAAAAATGTTCTAGAATTGAGTTGTAAACAACATAAGAAAAATGTCTTAATAAACACAGATTCTATTGAAATAATATTTTTCAGCACAAGTTACTGTAGTTGGCAACAAACCCGTGGATAGAGGGAGGCCTTCCGAGAGATTAGAGAATTGGGGATTCCCTCGTGAGTTTTTCTGAGGGATTATACTAGAAAGAATTCTTCATAAATAAAATTTGAAGTAGGTTTTGGTAATCTTGTGCAAATGATATTTACTTAACTACGAGTAAAAACTAAATATAAAAAAATAAAACTCAACAAATTAATTCTTTAGTATCGGGTTTTGCACTTCAAAAATGGTGAGTTTTAATATATTTTTCAAGTTTTTTCTAGCTCGTTGTATTTCACTTTTTTTTTTAATCCTTTTGTGTGCGATAAAAAACAGATTTACTTTTATTAAAAGATGTGTTTTAGACGGCAGCGTGCAAAAGGCGTTCCACACTATCTCACATTCCGTTAATAAATGCCATTGCAAAAGTATGATGGAAATGTGTGACAATTTTAAGCTGGAATTAGTCAACACGCAGAGTTCCGTGACGGCTGCTAAAATCTATCAAACGGCAGAAGCGTGTAAGCGATTAGTGAAATCGTGAAGTAGCGGCACGCAACGTTGAGACCTGTTGAAATTAAGCCAACGGTCCATTCAGTACGTCGAATGCATCAAGTCGTTTTTTTCAACTGACTGGGACGCATTTGACGGAGAAGCCTGGCTCAACAGCAAATGAAATTGAAAATAAATTTATTTTACGATTGTCAAATCACACGACGCACTATTTTTTTTTTTTTTTTGACAAAAAAGTGTTTACAAAAATAATTCACTACAAGGACACATTTTCTTTAAAAAAATTAAACACGAAATTTAAGGTTATACTTTTACCTATCTGAAAAGATGCCCTCTTTTTCCAGCATCTGATCCACAAAATAGTGACACGGGTCGAAATCTCGAATATTCAAAAAATCGATTTTTCTGTTTAAAAATGTTCGTAAAAATTTAACGCGAAGTGATATATGAATAAATTTATATGCATTCAATCAAATCAAGTAAAATCAAATCAACTCAAAGTGAAAATGGGTGGTGCCACGCCCCAAAAACAAATTCGTCATATCTCCAAAACAATTAGACGCAGATAGACAAGGTTCGGTATGTTTGTAACAAGTGCAGAGAGAAATAATATCCACTGATAAAGTGGGCGGTGCCACGCCCTAAAAATATAAAACTTATGATATCGACCTTACTTATCATTCAAATGATGTATAAAAGAATTTTCGCTCGTGACTCCTCGACTAAGTTTTGAGATAACCCCTTTTCTAGTTGGGCCGTTTTCCCATATAAAAAAATAATAATTGTTAATGTAAATCATTATCTGTTCAAAACAACAAAAAAAATTACAAATTTCACAGAGCCCGGTGATAAACATACGATCGCGCTTGCTACTTCGGTTGAAACTCGCCAAAAAAGCTTGCATCCGAAGGCACTTTGCAAGAAAAGTATAATATCAACGACTTACAAACAGCGGGGCGATCCATAACAGGGAAAAAAACAAAAAATTAGAACTTTGCATATGCTGCATTGAATTTTTGCTGTGATTCTCGTCTAATCTATGCAAAAAATGAATAAAGCATGCTTGGTCGAGTTCTTGGTTTGTAGGTGAATTCGACTGAAGATCCCATATGGTTATGGGTGAAACGCGTATCGAAAACCAACCTACCAACAAAAATTTTTTGGTTTTTTCACCTATGCATTTTGCCTTGTTTTTGTAATGTTGTTGTTTTTACTCAAAAACACAGAACAGTAAGCTCACACCACAAAACACTTGACACGTGATTTTTTGGTAGCTAGTTAATGTAAATCATTATCTGTTCAAAACAACAAAAAAAAAAAATTTTTTAATCTACAATAAACATAATTTAAATTAGGTTCTAAAGAAAAAGATTATGGCATTTAAGTACCTTAACCAGATTTAACGAATAAATTATATGTCAAATAATTATATATGTAGCTTAAAAAATGGCAAAAACTATTTTGTTTTTTTTTTTCGTTTTTGTTTATTGCAGTTAAAAAAATTTTTTTTTTTTTACATGGGAAAATGGCCTAGCTAGAAAAGGGATTATCTCAAAATTTAGTCGAGGAGTCTCGAGCGAAATTTTTTATACATCATTTGAGTGATAAGTAAACAGAATCTGGAAAAAAATTTGATGTACTATGACATTCGATTTAGAACGGGTTAACTCACGCCGTGCCACTCAAGTTTAGTGACTTAAGTGGTTTCTGCATGCACTACTAGATAACAGTAACAACTAAGCCTATGTTTGACCGTTTAAAATTGCATTGTTTTAATTGCTTTAAACATCAAACTAGTTCAACAAAGCATTCCCACAGAGCACACACCATTTTATCGGAACATACTTAGTTGGCGAACTTCAAGTGTTGAAGATAATCAAGTTGAAACGTTGGAGAATATGACTATGCATCTTAAATACATTAAAACATGAATAATCTTAATATGTTACATGTTAGTAAATCTTCTCTTCTTATACGAGATAAAATTGTATGTACAACTAGCTGGCCTGGTTGCGACTTCGTTCGCCCATTCCCGATGCCTGTACGTACGAAGTCCCATCCATCTCCATCGCCCCTCTCTTCCAATCACCAAGGTTTTTAAAGATCCATGTATCAACTTTTGTAATCATAGCTCCCATAGGTACAGAGATATAGCATTTTCTATATTTTTTATATGAAGGGTGCAACTCCCCCTTCTCACCCCCCCGCCCAAGATTTTCATAGTAAATGGTAGATAGAATATTCATGTATGTACCAAGTTTTATAACGATATCTGCGATATGTGAAGAAATATAGCATTTTGTGTATTTTTGAAAATTGGATGCAATTCTACATCAATACCCCCCAAGTTTTGCATAGTGAATGGTAGATATGTACATTATGCATAAGTTCATCAACTTTCATAATCATAATTTGTATAACTGTAGAGATATAGCATTTTTTGTAATTTTTTCGTATGGGGGGTGCAACCCCCGTTCCCCTCAGTAGCATCCCACCCCCTTAAGAACCTTCTACAGACCATAACAAACAATTTAAAAAAAAAATTATGTAAATCGGCCTTGTGGTTTCCGCGTTCATAAGCTACATACGGACACCATTTCATTTTTATATAATAGATACTTATGTACTAATGTATGTTTGTTTGGAACGGGCAAAACTTTTTCTTGAAAACGGGTACAGCGCTTTTAATGAAACTTGGAACAGTGTTAGATATTAACATACAATGAAGAATGAGCTAGGTTTGAACTTTTTAATTGCTCACCAGGGGGCGTGGCACCGTCCTAAATTTTAAATTGGATTTGATCATAACTCGCGGACCATACAAGGTATTTGAATGAAATTTGGTAGGCGGGTACTGCTTAATAATACCTTGTGACAGACAAAAAGTGGGCGGGATCAAAGAAGTGCCACGCCCACTTTTCAACGCTTGAAAATTTTAATTCAATATTACTCGAAAACGACTACAACGATTTTAATGAAAATTTAGGAGACTTTACCTCTGCAAACAAAAATTAATATGTGATATGCCATTATATTGAGAAAACTCGTTGGAGGGCGTGGCACCGCACACAAAAATATAAAACGGTATAAAAAGAAAACTAATAAAGTAATCATTCTAAAATTAACTGTGGGGAGCATACTTGCTTTAAGGCATCTCTGATCTGAAAGCGGGCAAAATATCGCCGTTGCGCGTGGAACCTCCCATACAAGCAAAATACGTTAAGCAGACCTTGAAACTTTTAAACTTTTATTCAAAAAGTTTTGCAAATGCAAGTTTTTGAAAACTTTTATTGTATGAAAGTTTATAAAAACTTTTATTTTTAAAAGTTTTTAAAAACTTTTTCAAAAAACTTTTTCAAAAAACTTTTAAAAATAAAAGTTTTTTATAAAAGTTTTTAAAAACTTTTATCCATAAAAGTTTTTGTATAAAAGTTTTTTGAAAAAGTTTTTAAAAACTTTTATTTTTAAAAGTTTTTTATAAAAGTTTTTCAAAAAACTTCTCATATAAAAGTTTTTTTTTGGAAAAAAACATGGCAAAAAAAAGAAATACCTTGAAAAAAATCCAGTGACTGAAGTATTACAAATTACACGCTTATCTACATATAGAGCTGAAAGATAAAATGCGACCGTTTTGAGCCCATTTCGGTGAAAAAATTTTATTGCACCAATCGATGGGGAAAGGACGAAAATAGATTTTGGACATGACCAGGGGTGTCCCCGACCCCTCTTAGTGACCGATTTGGGCCCATTTAGGTGAAAAAATTTTATTGCACCAATCGATGGGAAAAGGTTGAAAATACATTTTGGACATGACAAGAGGAGTCCCCGACCCCTCTAAGTGACCGATTTGGTCCCATTTTGGTGAAAAATTGTTCTTGCACCAATCGATGGGGAAAGGTCGAAAATAGATTTTGGACATGACCAGGGGTGTCCCCGACCCCTCTAAGTGACCGATTTGGGCCCATTTTGGTGAAAAATTTTTATTGCACCAATCGATGGGGAACGGACGAAAATAGATTTTGGACATGACCAGGGGTGTCCCCGACCCCTCTAAGTGACCGATTTGAGCCCATTTTGGTGAAAAAATTTTATTGCACCAATCGATGGGAAAAGGTTGAAAATACATTTTGGACATGACAAGAGGAGTCCCCGACCCCTCTAAGTGACCGATTTGGGCCCATTTTGGTGAAAAATTTTTTTTGTACCAATCGATGGGGAAAGGTTGAAAATACATTTTGGACATGACCAGGGGTGTCCCCGACCCCTCTAAGTGACCGATTTGGGCCCATTTTGGTGAAAAAAATTTATTGCACCAATCGATGGGGAAAGGTCGAAAATAGATTTTGGACATGACCAGGGGTGTCCCCGACCCCTCGAAGTGACCGATTTGGGCCCATTTTGGTGAAAAAATTTTATTGCACCAATCGATGGGAAAAGGTTGCAAATACATTTTGGACATGACAAGAGGAGTCCCCGACCACTCTAAGTGACCGATTTGGGCCCATTTTGGTGAAAAAATTTTATTGCACCAATCGATGGGGAAAAATACGTTTTGGACATGACCAGAGGAGTCCCCGACCCCTCTAAGTGACCGATTTGGGCCCATTTTGGTGAAAAATTTTTATTGCACCAATCGATGGGGAAAGGTCGAAATTAGATTTTGGACATGACCAGGGGTGTCCCCGACCCCTCTAAGTGACCGATTTGGGCCCATTTTGGTGAAAAAATTTTATTGCACCAATCGATGGGAAAAGGTTGAAAAATACATTTTGGACATGACAAGAGGAGTCCTCGACCCCTCTAAGTGACCGATTTGGGCCCATTTTGGTGAAAAAATTTTATTGCACCAATCGATGGGGAAAGGTTGAAAAATACATTTTGGACATGACCAGAGGTGTCCCCCGACGCCTCTAAGTGACCGATTTGGGGCCCGTTTTGGCGAAAAAAATTGTATTGCACCAATCGATGAGGAAAGGTTGAAAATAGATTCTGGACATGATCAAGGGTGGGGTCCGACCCCTCTAAAGTGACCGATTTGGGTCCATTTTGGTGAACAATTTTTATTGCACCAATCGATGAAGAAAGGTCGAAAATAGATTCTGGACATGACTCAAGGGTGTCCCCAACCCCTCTAAATAACCGTTTTTTGCCATATTTTTAAAATTTCGTTAGTGGACATTCAAATGACAAAAAATAGAGTGTTGTGTTGTGAGTATTTATAAGGAAAACCCGAAAAAAAACATTCATGCGTCGGTTGGCGTCTAATGTCTGACCTGTAGATTTAGTACGAAATTATTTAGTTTAACCGTTTTTGAAGTTGCCTGACTATTGTTCGCAAAAAAAAAAAAGTTTAAAAAGGTTTGTATTTAAGGTTTAAGGTAAAAAACGGCAATATGTTAGTGTGTATCCAAAAATTTAATTTTTGGGACACTCAAATAGATACGCAATAAAATAGCTTACATTGTATACCAGCATTTGTCACCAAATTGCATTTTTTTTTTGCTTTTTACATTCTACCTAAGTACAAAAATGATTTTGGTTTTAATGGCTTCAAATAATGCAATAGTTGTTTAACCAATAATCCATTTCATGCACTCTTTTTAAATTTTGTGCATCTGTTTAAACGAGAGAAAATTCTTGCACTGTTTTGTTTTGATTTGTGACAAAAATATTTCGAATTGTATGTATTAGATGTATACAATTTGGCGTAGCGTTATTTATAGTATACATCTGTTATGGAAATAAATATGTTCCACATTTTCCGATCGATTGGTGCAATAAAATTTTTTCACCAAAATGGGCCCAAATCGGTTACTTAGAGGGGTCGGGGACTCCTCTTGTCATGTCCAAAATGTATTTTCAACCTTTTCCCATCGATTGGTGCAATAAAATTTTTTCACCAAAATGGGCCCAAATCGGTCACTTAGAGGGGTCGGGGACACCCTTGGTGATGTCCAAAATCTATTTTCGACCTTTTCCCATCGATTGGTGCAATAAAATTTTTTCACCAAAATGGGCCCAAATCGGTCACTTAGAGGGGTCGGGGACTCCTCTTGTCATGTCCAAAATGTATTTTCAACCTTTCCCCATCGATTGGTGCAAAAACATTTTTTCACCAAAATGGGCCCAAATCGGTCACTAAGAGTGGTCGGGGACTCCTCTTGTCATGTCCAAAATGTATTTTCAACCTTTTCCCATCGATTGGTGCAATAAAATTTTTTCACCAAAATGGGCCCAAATCGGTCACTTAGAGGGGTCGGGGACACCCCTGGTCATGTCCAAAATCTATTTTCGACCTTTCCCCATCGATTGGTGCAATAAATTTTTTTCACCAAAATGGGCCCAAATCGGTCACTTAGAGGGGTCGGGGACACCCCTGGTCATGTCCAAAATGTATTTTCAACCTTTCCCCATCGATTGGTACAAAACAATTTTTCACCAAAATGGGCCCAAATCGGTCACTTAGAGGGGTCGGGGACTCCTCTGGTCATGTCCAAAATGTATTTTCAACCTTTCCCCATCGATTGGTGTAATAAAATTTTTTCACCAAAATGGGCCCAAATCGGTCACTTAGAGGTGTCGGGGACTCCTCTTGTCATGTCCAAAATGTATTTTCGGCCTTTCCCCATCGATTGGTGCAATAAAATTTTTTTACAAAATTGGGCCGTAATTATCCACAGGGGCTTTTTTTAAGGTATTTTTTTCCCAAAAAAAAACTTTTATGTGACAGATTTCATCAAAAACTTTCATGAAAAACTTCTTGCTTAGAAGTTTTTATATAAAAGTTTTTGAAAAAACTTTTATATAAAAACTTTTATGGATAAAAGTTTTTAAAAACTTTTTCAAAAAACTTTTATAAAAAACTCTTTAAGGATAAAAGTTTTTAAAAACTTTTAAAAAAAACTTTTATTTTTAAAAGTTTTTTTTTTAAGTTTTTTAAAACTTTTATTTCAAAAAGTTTAAAGTTTTTAAAAACTTTTATCTAGATGATTTAAAAGTTTTTAGTCTAAATAAACTTAAAAAAAAACTTTTAAAAAAGTTTATTTCAGGGTCTGGTTGGAACATAAACAATATTGATCTCATTTAAATTACATTGCTCTTTTATAAAATGATACTTAATATCAATATGTTTGCTCCGTTAGTTGCAAGAAATTTAGCTCCTTGGTTGTCGCAGAATATGGTAGTTGCGTTCTTAATTTGTTGCTTAAAATCCATCTCCTTCAAAAGGCTTCGATGAGATGCCACTTCTTTAGTCCCTTGACACATGGCTATATATTCAGCTTCCACAGAACTAAGGGCTATAACACTTTGCTTCTTAGACTCCCACGAAATAGGTCCACTTCCAGCAAATAAAACAAAACCACTATAGGACTTTCGATCTGTAGCATCCGAACCCCAATCCGCATCTGTGTAACAAAAAATATCGTTATCAGTGTTAAAATTTAAGCCAGCTTTTGTATTGCTCTTTAAATATCGCAGTATGTGTTTTGCTGCAGCAAAGTGCTCCTTATGTGGATGAGAATTAAATTGCGACAGATTCGATACAATATGAGCAATATCTGGTCTACTTATGATTGCTAAGTACATTAATCCTCCCATCAACGATTGAAATTGCTTTATATCTTCGCCCACACAATTTTTATCGTTGCACTTTTCCAATACAGTACCACAAACAAGTGGTGTGCTAGCTGGCTTACACTCTGACATTCCCCATGTTTCCAGCAATTCTTCGGTATAACGATTCTGATGTAAGGTTATTTCTCCTCGAAGACCATTGCGTTCGACTTCCATTCCAAGATAATAGCTAATTGATCCGCGGTCCACAGCAATCACATGCTTGTTTAAATTTTCTACAATGTCATGCATTGTTTTCTCTGAAGAACATGCTAATATTATGTCGTCAACATACAATCCAATAATACTAATTTCATTATTCTTTCTCATTATATAAACACAGCTGTCAGACTTGCATCTCACGAATCCAATTTTAATTAATATTTCGTTGATTTTCTTGTTGCATTCTCATCCAGCTTGTTTAAGCCCATACAACGATTTTAGTAATCTGCATACTTTTCCTGGATTTCTCTTATCTTCAAAACCTTCGGGCTGGTACATGAAAACTTCTTCATCTAAGTTTCCATTTAAATAAGCTGCAGTTATATCAACATGGTTTACCAACAATTTGTTCTGCACCGCTAAGGCCAATATTAATCTTATTGTAGAATGTCGTACCACAGGTGCATAAGTTTCAAAGAAATCTATATTGTACCTTTGAAAACATCATTGCGCTACCAAACGAGCTTTGTATTTTTCAATACTTCCGTCTGCCCTGTATTTCGTGGTAAAGACCCACTTACATCCAATGACATTCTTATCTTTTTGGTAATTCTACGAGCTCCCATGTTTTGTTTCTTAACAATGACTCGTACTCTGCCTGCATAGCTGCTCTCCAATTTACCGCATTTTCAGCAGTCATAGCTTCCTTTACCGACACAGGATCTCGTGACAAAATTTTGAGTTCATAAACTACATTAGAACTATTTTCAGTGACAAACAACTTTCTCGGTCTACCAGGTCGACCAGTCCTGAGAATCCTCGGCCTGCCTCTCGTTCTTCTCGGTTCTTCATTATTTGTTAGCATTTCCTCATTACTTTCATGAATTTCATCTTCTGAGAGAACCTCTACTGCACTATCAGTTACTGCACTATCAGTCACTACACCATCATCAACAGTTACTTGATTTTCGGCATTATCTATTTGAACGCCTGAATTTTGATTCTCACCAGATTCTTGATTGTTAAAAATCATAAAATACGTCTTATTTTCATCCTCGGAGGAGCCCTCATTTATCTTATTTTTCTTTCCTGAAAATGAGTTTTCGAAAAATATGACATCTTTTGATATAACGATAGATCTCTTGCTTTTATTGTATAGCCTGTAACCCTTAGTATGATCAGCGTATCCAACAAACGATAACATTTCACCCTTGGGATTAAATTTTGATCTTCCAGGATGCTTCATTAAAGCAACTGCATCACATCCAAACGATTTCAAATGATAAACTGATGGTTTACGTCCAAACCAGCATTCATATGGTGTCTTTTTATTCAAAATTTGAGTTGGGGATCTATTTCGAAGATATGTTGCTGTGTTAACTGCTTCTGACCACAAACTCTGAGATAAATTTGAGTCATCCAACATACAACGCGCCATTTCCACTAAAGTTCTGTTTAGCCTTTCGGCAACGCCATTTTGCTGTGGCGTGTAGCTCACAGTCCTCTGATGAACAATTCCTTCTGATTTCAGATATTTTTCAAACTCTCTATTCACGTATTCTCTCCCATTGTCGCTACGTATACATTTCACCTTATAACCAGTTTGTTCTTCTGCATTTAATACAAACTCTTTGAATACTTGTAAGGCTTCAGACTTTTGCTTTAAAAAATAAGTGTGAATGTACCTTGAAAAATCATCAATTATTGTCATGAAATATACCGACCCTCCTTCAGAACGTACTCTCATCGGGCCACATATATCTGTATGGACTATCTCAAGTACATTCTTTGTAAAAATATTCTTGTAACTATTAAAAGGTTTATTACAAATTTTACATAAAGTGCAGTTAACACATGAAAACTTATCCAATTTACTAAGTTTCATACCTCGAACCATTTCATTTTGCGATAATTTACACAAATCTGTAATATTCAAGTGTCCGAACCTTCTGTGCCAACAAACAGATTGAGGTTCCACTGTTGCACTCATAAGACATTGTTCTTCTTTCTTGAAATTTGTAGAATACAATCCTGCACATAATTCTGCAACAAACAAAATCTCTTTGTCTTTTGTTTCTACCGATGCTTTCTCATCCTTAAAAATAACGCATTTGCCATTTTTTACATTTTTCACCCAATATAATATCGGTAAAAGGTGATTTTAATGGTACCTTACCTATAGCATGTGCTAAAACACTTTCACCTGATGCAAGAAACACCTTCTGTTCACATTTTTCAAGCTTCGAGAACAAACTCTTGTCGTAACACATGTGGGCAGAAGCTCCACTATCCAGAATCCAGCGATTGTTATCTCTATTCTGCCATATATTTCCTATACCGAGTGCTGCTGGAACCACTGAATTTACGGTACTGTTCTTGATATTTTTGCACTGCGATTTGATATGTCCTCGCATTCTGCAAGAATAACATTTGATGTTTCTTCGCTTTTGGTTTTCTTTACCATCTATTGCCCGTTGATTAGCACTACTCTCATCATGCTGTCTGTAGTCTTTTGCAGAGCCCCTAGCATTTCGTGTTGCTTGTCCTGCTCGCTTTGCAGAGTTGATTGAAAACACGACGATGCTCCTCTTCCAATATTTTAACCTTTAATTGATCCAAAGAAGGCAACGACTCACGACATTCGATTGCTACAACAAAATTTTCCATGCTTACTGGTAAGCTACACAACAACATTATGCTCAAAATGTCTTCGGGAATATTAATGTCAATTTCTTGAAGGCTTTCGACAATAGAACTGAACTCGTTTATTTGATTAGCATATCTTTGATTTGAACTAAATTTAAAACGCACTAACTGCTTAAATAAATTCACCTTGCGACCAGGATCTTTGGCCTTATAAATACCATTTAGCTTATCCCACGCTGACTTGGACGTCTTTCATTCCTTAAAATATATCAACTGCGATGGTTTCACATTAAGAGTCATAATTGCCAACGCCCTGCTATCCGTCTTCAACCATGCTGCCTTCTCCGTTGCCGATGCATTACCATCCAACGTAGACTCGACGACCGACCAGCAATCCTGCGTAATCAGCAGACTCCTCATATGGACCGACCAAATTGAAAAATTCTCGCCATCCAGCTTTTCAACAGCCAATAATGAACTCGCCATAGCAGCAATAATTTTTCTTTAAAAATTTCGTTCGTACAAAATTAATTTTTCCTTTTTTTTTTAAATTTTTTTTTTTCAATTAATTTTTTCTCATGACAAAAAAATCTATTTTTCAAATATTGCTACGACTGGGCGTCTGGGCCCATAACCTTTGTTATAAGAAAACACGTCGTTACTGTTTGAGAGTTTTATTGAAGTGAAGAAGAATATTAAATATTTATTTGACAATAAATACTTGTGAATTTTGGTTGCTTTGAATTTACAAATTTTCTACAGATTTAAATTTCACGGTTTATTTTTCTGTGGAAATGCCGATATATATTATTCAAATTAATTTTCAATTAAACTTTTAAGTCATACATACATATATGTTTTTATTTGGAAAGATCGATTTTCATATACATAAATCTTTCAATCCTTTTCCTAACACATAATTATGACATATGTTGTTTGTGTGTTTTTAATCTGATCCTCAATCGTAATTGTTATGAAAAATATGGCACTTAGCCGTATTTTTAATCCAATGATTGAAAGATTTATATGAAAATCGATGTTTGCAAATATATGAAGGTTTAAATTTATTTTAATATTAAATTCAAGCACACCAACAGAACTCGTATTAAAAATTCTCAAAAGAACAAAATCAAACAAACCTTTTCTGTAACACACATACAAACCTACAAATATACAACTACATCACTAGCAACTGTTTTTTTTTATCTTTCGTTTTTTTAATTCTTAAGCAATTTTTCTGCCACTTGCTACTTCTTCGACTCCATTTTTATGCATTTAACTTAAGTGACTCTTTAATCCTTAAGATGCTCTACGCTTAAATGCTTCACTCACTTTACTCTTGCTACAGTCACTCAGTTACTTAAGCTGCCGGCAACTTGAGACACGTCTTCACAAAAGCAGCCCGAGAGTTCTTATGCCAGCCAGGTCCTGTCGTCGTACATCCTGTGCTCCTTTTTAAGTTGCCAAATTGAACGTATTTTTGAATTTATTTACCTTTTGCCTTTGTAAGACAACGTGTAACTAACATTGCGTTACGTTACATTTCGTTTTACTTCCCGACCACTTCTTCTTTTCTATCATCAAATTCCTTCTGTTGCCTTTGCATTGCACGAGTAATGTTCTTGTTTTAAATACATTTCATGCGCTTGTGCGTTCTTCCTTCAGGATATTTACTCCTTGAAAATATGTTTACTCGTGTTGTGCATATTTTAATTGTTACATTTGTCGGATTGTTTGTTTGTTTGTTTATTTGTTTGGTTGTATTGGAGTTTTATTTAAGGAGTTATTTTGTGTATGAGAAAATTAAAAATTTTAATGCATACTTTTAAGGATATTGAAGTTTATTGATCAAATAGTTTGATTTTATAATGAAATATTTATAATACGTCCATCATAAACGGCTTTAAAAAAAGAGGACGGAAAGCCGTGGTAGGCCTGGTAGCGACTGATGGAAGAAAAATTAAAATGCATTTATTTTTAAATAATTAATTTAGTGGTACAAACTATTAATGTGTCAAACGGATCAATATTCTCAGACCATTAAAATAAAAATTGAAACGCACCATTATAATAATAGTTTTGAATATATTATTTTGATTGTTAGGTTAGGTTAGGTTAGGTTAGGTTAGATCCGGGAGATGAACATGTTGTCATCATTAACTTAGGCCTCGAGAAAGGGCCCATTGTATACCCGATACTAAAAGCTTTAGCAGAGAAAGTCTAAGAGAACCACTTGGATGTACATATATACTTCCATATGGATTTAAGACAAAGCTCAGACAGTGCGTCAAGCGATTCCAAATTGAAATGACCAAAATTCTTTCTACGTCTAAGCGCAAGCGCTGGACATTCACAAAAGAAATGAAAGACTGTTTCTTCCATATCAGGGTCTTTACAACTTCTACAAAGGTCGCCAATGTTTGAGAAACCTAAACGAGATGCATGGATTCCCATGGCACAATGTCCAGTATTTTGATTGTACGCAGCATTTAATCTTAAATCCCAATAATACAGTTTTCTGTCTGATTGAATTTTCGCTATTTTATAGTAGAGTACTACTTTCCTAAGACTATGTATACAGTTTTCTAAGTATCATCAAAAATCTCACACATTTTATACTTCAAGCTTTGAGGTGCTCTTACTATTTTTATTTTCATGAAAAAGACTTAAAGCTTTTAAATTCATTTTAAACTTTTGCCCGCTATGGTTATTTTAAGAATACACAAAAAAATCACACGTAAAATGAAAAATCATCTGCAGTTTCCTGTTAGCATAACAAACAAATTTGTCAAGATTTTACAGCTCAGAAACCTAACAATTTAAAGTGATAAAGAAAGGATTTGCCAAATAGATTTTAACCCCACCACAGCCAATAAAAAACGACTGCTGTTGGATTTCAATAAAAATCGAATCAAATAAAATGTGGAAACGATGTAAAATAGGCAGCAAGAGTTACCAAGAAAAATAAAACCTGACTTTGAAATCGCATAAAAATTTATTTACAAAAACACATACACAAACTAAGGCCAATAACACACTACACTCGTATGCACATACATGCCTGTGAACAGTTAAGGTTGCCTCGGCAAAACTGCAATCGTCTTTCTTTCTGACTGTGTGTGATTCTCGTATTTTAGCATCATGAAAGGATTATCCTACCAATGAAAATTTACACAGAGTACCAAAGTGACAACATTTTCCTTTTATTGGCCATTAAATCGACTTAGCGTTTAGCGCTTACGATGACAACGACTACGACCAAGTTGGCAACGCCAGCCAGGGAAATGATGTAGAAAAAAACACAATTTGCAACTGCATGCAGAGGTGTTTATTGAATTTGTTACTCTTGGTGACCTCGTTGCCACTTCCAGCATTCAAAAAGGAGAAGAAAAAAAAGCATTAGCGAAAATGTGTTTACTTTGGTGCATCAATGGGAGAATATCGAAGGAGCAGCAGTAGGATCAAAATCCTTTGACAAACAAGTTGCAAAATCATAATTTGCTTTTGATTTTATAAAGATAAGTTGGATTTTTTTTAGAATTGTAGTGAAAAGACCAGAAGAATAAATTTATATCGTGGTTGGGGTACGGAAATTTCACACTACAGAAGATATTTTATATAATAGGAGTTTTCATCGTTCAAAAAGTTGTGTTCCCTTAAACTCAAAAGCGATAGCTCAAAGAATGAACATATTTTGTTTCATACAAATTGAAACAGTGAAATCTATATACATACATGCATATCGCTCATTTACTACAAGAACGGCGCAACTCAAAAAATGCGAATTTTCAGTTAATGATGCAAAATTATTTGTTTATGTCATGTTTCATTTTGTGTAAAAATTTCATATTAATATCTCTTATGGTCACCGTTTGAGAACAGAATAACTTTTTCAATTAAAAACTTTAAACGTATTTTTTGCAAAATCGAATTTTTTGACTTGTGTCGTTCCCCTGTAATAAAAATATGAGACATTCTACAAAAATTACTAGTTCACGGTTAGTACTACCCCGAAACTACTGAAAAAGGGATGCAGTGAGCACTAGTTTGATATCAGTTTTTAGTTTGTGGTGGCAAATAAATTTGAATTTTGACGAAAACAAATTACAATTTTTATTTTTTGCTTTTGAAATTATTTTTTGTTTTGTGTCACTTGAATTGTGTCAAAATAAATTGTGGAAAAAAATGAAAATTAAATTAATGTATTAATTTTTGTTAATGCTCTTATGAATGTAATTAAATTTGTTTTAAGAAAATATAAATTCAAATAAAAAAAAAAAAAAATATTACTATACTACTTCATACAACAACTAACCCTGGACTGGTGTAAAAGTAATGCTTAAGGGGCCAATTGAAACTTCGTAGGACATCAACACAAAAGAACAGTTGCCTATATGCATAAGGGATTGAAGTCGGACTAGTACTGGTTGGTAGGGGACTAGTTAATGGAATCTATATATGGGCACGGCCACCGTTGGGAACTTTACGTTCGCACGCACATTTTTGCCCATATCTCTTTGAAAAATAATCAAACATTATGATATCTTAAGTGCATGTAATAAGGCTCCCTAAGGTCAATATTTCGTAGGAACAAAGTTTTTGTCTATCGCTTATGGCTTAGAAGTTATAAGAGTTTAAGTGCCGTTGGGAACGTTATTTTTTTTTTCAACAATTTTTGAGGTCAGTGCACATTTTCTAAAAAGTCTGCGAATCTAGTAATGTATTTTCCCGAACATCTTCTATAATATCAAGATAAAGGATCAAAGCTAAGATTGGAATGGTAATTGTGGTGAAAAAAATATTATTGGTGGACTTACAGACATTAAAGCAACGTTGGTTTCGTCACGCAAAAGCGTTGGGAACGTTATGCGTACGAATTTCCATAAATAAATTGAAGGCAAATACAGCCAAACAGTCCAAACATCCATAAAGATGAAAATATGTGAATATTTCATTCCTTGGAAGGTTCCCATTTACACTACCTTACAAATTTTTTGCTCCAAGACCTCGATACATATTTTTTTTTGAAATTACGATTTCTCCCAAAAGGATACAGCTAGCTACATGAAACTTGGTGCAGATAATACTGAGAGAGCTGGGGTACATTTGGCGCCGGGGCACATTTGACTTTGCCATTTTCGGTGTGAACACGCCTTTCGAACCAAAAACCTGAAATGCAGAAACATAACTAATTAGAGTGGAAGCAACGTAATGAACTTTGGTAGTTCTCTTTCAACTTCTCCCGCGGTAATACGCTTTTTTAATTTTTTGTGTATTTTTTTGTAATTTTCGACATCTTATTCGTAATGGTTTTGCAAATAAAGTTGTACTGTTTTTTAGAAGTAAGTATGAAAATTTGGTAGCACTAACCTTTACAATTAATAGAATAAAAGTGTTTTTTATCAAGGTCAAATAGTTTAAATTTTAAAATATTTTTAATTCTTCAAGAGATATTGGGGCACATTTGACTTTTGTCGAAGGGGCACATTTGACGTTCGTCCAGACATATGTGTTTATGTGTTTTAGAAAATTTTCTAAGGTTATCTTTTAAAGATATGGTATACCATTATAAAATTAAAACGAACAGACGCGATGGCGATGAAAAAAAGTTAAATTCGCTATTTCTAATATCGGAAACCAGAGAGAAACTCCGACTTCCGACACAGAATCCATTTCATTTGATTTAACATAATTTGTTTCCTTTGTTTTATCTACAATTCAAGATTTTTGAATAGGTGCTTTCCAGGACCTCTACCACTTATTTTAATTTGAAAATCTGGATGAATTCCCGAAGTAAACATATTGACATCAAAGTTCATCATGTATGCGAAGTTTTTAATAATTATCAAATTGACTGGAAGTATTCCCCATCATCATGTGAAAGCGCTGCAGATATCTTGACGATGGTGTTACCCAAAATCCAGGCCAAAGAAATTTCCATCAAACTGGCTCTTACCTAACATTTTATGTTCATGTTCTCATTAGGGGTGTTGTTGGAAATTGTACTTTATACTTATATATTGTCCTTGGGAAATTTGGCGAAAAATCCAAAAACCCATTTTTTATGTGGGAGATATTGTAGAAGTAATTAGCTATACTTGATACAAGATCAGTTATTTGAGAAGAGTTTCACGATTAAATTGGGTTTTTATAAAACTGGACGTGGAAGATGTTTGCCTGACTTTAAAGAGTGTAATTGAGTTTAAATTACCAACTCCAACAAATCCAGCCTCAACTTCACGTTCACGCACTAAATACGTATTTGACATCGACTTCTCACACTAATATATAAAATAAGTCTTCGTTAGTACATACATAGGTACTTACAATTTGTATTTATGTGAAAAAAATATATGTATGAATGTTTTGTTTAATGTTTCTGTGTTATTTTTGTGAGTGTCAAATGTGCCCCTTGCAATGTCAAATGTGCCCCGTACCTGGGGCACATTTGACAAAATGACTTTTTTTGAAAAAATTTAAAAAAGGACTCTTAATGCAGTTTTTTTGAAATTTTTTTTTTCTTGGTTTTCATCTTAAATAATCAATGTTTCAGAAACAGTAAAGAGTATTAAGATCGTGTAATAATTTTCAAAGATACAGGTCTTTGAAAATTTAGTGTCAAATGTGCCCCAGTCTCCCCTATTTAGTGGCTATGTTCACCATGGTAGATACTTTATTTAAGTAATTTTAAAATGGATTCAGAAATAAGACTGAAAATACTCGAAAAGGGTGATTGCATTTTAATATTTTATCCACTAACTTCCGCCACAAGAAACTTCTTAAAATATTTCGTTGGGAACGTTACGTTTTTTATTGCGGTAGAATTCATCGCCAACAAATATGCATAAGCAACTGGTTTTCCTTCAAAATATCAATGTTAATCCTTAATTTCAAACATTTTCTTTCTGCGGAAATCAAAATTGAATTGATACAATAAAAGTAAGGCAAATTTTTACCTTCTTTTCGGGACTTGTTTTTTTGGCAATTTTTTTTTTTTTTTCACAAGCAAGAGTAAGTTTTTACGAAAAAAGCATTCCTGAAATCAACTTATATACTTGAAAATAGTATTTTTGGACAGCATTAGATGTAAACTTATGAAATATGGGCAAATGAGTGGGAGATTTAAAGAAAAAAAAAAGTTGTATAGCTTCGTGTGACGTGGCCGTGCCCATATAAATACGTGAACCATTTAACCGATTTTGGATATTTTTTTTTATATGATAGGTACTGTGGTGTAGAATCCACGAATCCAAAAATTATGCTCATAAGTTTCCCATATAATTACAACGACAACAGGACCCATAGTGTTATGCTGTGTTGATGAGAAAATGAATGAGACAGTGGAGTGGAGGGATTTTGTTGTTGTTATTGTTTTCTCTTGCTTGCAAAAAACTGTTTCGTTGCATTCTGTTCACGTTCTGCATCGATATTTTGGATGTTTTTCGATATTTTGGAGCTTTGCTGATATTTTAGATGTTATTGTTTACTGTTGGTCTTTTGTCGGTTATTGTTGATGTTTCTCGATATTTTTGGACTTTTACCGATATTTTGGATGTTTTTCGATACTTTGGATGTATTTTGATACTTTGGGACTTTTACCGATATTTTGGAAGTTTTTCGATACTTTTGGACTTTTACCGATATTTTGGATGTTTCTTGATACTTTTGTACTTTAACCGATATTTTGGATGTTTTTCGATACTTTTCGATACTTTTACCGATATTTTGGATGTTTCTCGATACTTTAGTACTTCTACCGATATTTTGGATGTTTTTCGATACTTTTGGACTTTTGCCGATATTATGGATTTTTTTCGATACTTTTGGACTTTTACCGCTGCATTGGAAGTTTTTCGATACTTTTGAACTTTTACCGATATTTTGGATGTTTCTCGATACTTTTGTACTTTTACTGATATTTTGGATAATTTTCGATACTTTGGGACTTTTACCGATATTTTGGATGTTTTTCGATACTTTTGGACTTTTACCGATATATTGGATGTTTCTTGATAATTTTGTACTCTTACCGATATTTTGGATGTTTTTCGATACTTTTCGATACTTTTACCGATATATTGGATGTTTCTTGATAATTTTGTACTTTTACCGACATTTTGGATGTTTTTCGGCTCTTTTGAACTCTTATCGATATTTTGGATGTTTCTCGATACTTTTGGACTTTCACCGATATTTTGGATGTTTCTTGATACTTTTGTACTTTTAACGATATTTTGGATGTTATTCGTCACTTTTGAACTCTTATCGATATTTTGGATGTTTCTCGATACTTTTTGACTTTCACCGATATTTTGGATGTTTCTTGATACTTTTGTACTTTTACCGATATTTTGGATGTTTTTCGACACTTTTGAAGTCTTATCGATATTTTGGATGATTTTCGATACTTTGCGACTTTTACCGATATTTTGGATGTTTTTCGATACTTTTGAATGTTTCTCGATACTTTTGTACTTTCACCAATATTTTGGATGTTTTTCGATACTTTGGGACTTTTACTGATATTTTGGATGTTTTTCGATACTTTTAGACTTTTACCGAAATTTTGGATGTTTCTTGATACTTTTGTACTTTTACCGATATTTTGGATGTTGTTCGACACTTTTGAATTCTTATCGATATTTTGGATGTTTCTCGAAAAATTTATATGCGAGTAGTGGCATGCGCCTTAAGAAAAAATAGGTTATCTCGGCTAATTTGGAATGGAGATTAATGGATTTTTGAGAAAGAATACTAATCTTTTTTTAGTAGAAGGTGCCTCGCTCCCAAAATTAAATACACTAGCTACCACGGCTAAGCCACTACACCAATTTTTATGTAATTCGGTTTTGAGATACACTAAGCCTTCTGGATCCAAAAGAGGTTACTACGAGTATTGAATTCTGTCAATATTTAACATTCTGGCTTTATTTTATACAAAACAGAACTCGAAAAAATTGTATCTATCTTTAGGGGAATGGCCAAAATTTGGCCACCGGCGATACTAGTACTCTTAAACTGACTTGAGTAAACCCTAATGAAATTTTTTGTGGAATATTTTGTATATTTGTACTTTGTATAATGTATTTTAGCTGAAAAAACAATATTTGGTTGATGTAATGCTTGTATATTATTATTTTTTTTTTTTATAAATTTTGATTCAAGATGAAAAATTTGAGGCATCGCATGAATCATTCCGAGCATTTTTGAGATCGTAACAAATATCAAGCTGAGAGAACGGCTATGAGATACCTCTAAATCTAAATTTGAAAAAATTCTCAGCTCATTTTTTTGACACCACCATCTGTCAGATTTTCCAAAAATCGGTTCTGTTTAATGAGTTTTTTCGCATTACTTTTAAAATTTTTTTAACAAGCCGTTCACGAGATATGGGTGAGTCTCCAAAAATGTACCAAAAAATTAAAAAAAAACTTATTCGACACTGTTTATATATATATATTTCAGCTACTGTTTTTCTGTGGTAACCCTTCGAACTGAAAGTGAGAGAAAAGTGTCAGTTTTGGTTTTTCTGCAGTGAACGCTCGTGTGCCTTTTTTTTAAAAAAAGTTTAAGTCGCGTAAGTTTTTTTTATATTACGAAACATATTATTTTATTTTGTCTAAGTAAAACAAAGAACAATTACGGGGGCTATACACCAGTTTCAACTTTTTTATAAAAAAAAAAATTGCTATTTTCATTGTGATATAATTGTTTTTGTAATTTTGAAACATTCTCCGTTTAGTAACCCTCCACCTAGTTTTTTTGTTGTTAGTTTTGATTAAACTATTTATTTAAAAAATAAAATAAAAATTTAGTCTTAAAATACTTAAATAAACTTTTTTTAAATATAAAGTTTTAGGGTTGCCATCTTGTTATTTTCGAAAATCTTATATAATTTTAACTTTTTTTGACAAAATTTAAATTTTTGGTTGCAGAATCGCTTACATAAACTATCTTAAAATTTTAGAAAACTTTCGGTGTTGCCACCCGGACTTTTAGTTGTTAGTTTTGCTTAAAACTTTTTTTTTAAATAAAAATTTAAATTTAGACGCTTAAATAAACTTTTCAAAAATCCAACATAAATGTTTAGGGTTGCCCCCTGGTTATTTTCGAAAATCTTATATAATTCGTACTTCTTTTGACTAAATTTAAATTTTTGACTTAAGAACCGCTCAGATAAACTTTTCTGATATTGTACAAAAATTCTCAGAGTTGCCACCCGTTTTTTTTTTTTTGTGTTAGTTTTGTTTAAACCAAATTTCGGTTCGATAAGTTTTTAACGATTTAAACACATATGTATTATTTCTTAGTGTGTAATTATAATGGCGAACGTAAACAAGGAAGATTTAAAATAAATGTTTGAAAGCAACTATCTGGCCCCAAAGTTTATATAAGCTTTTTGAGACTAAAATTTTATTTAAATTTTTTAAATATATTGTTTAAGCGAAACTTGAAAAAAAAACATATGCAACCCTGAAAGTTTATGTTCATTTTTAAAAATGTTCCAAAGATTCAGGTCATCATATTCTATACCTTCAAGTTTTACAAAAATTAAAAAACTAGGTGGGGACCAAAAAGGCATATTTTGGTAAATTTTTCGGAGATTTACCCATATTCACATTCAATAACACAACATGAGTATTTAAAAAAAAATTTTGTTTTGGCAACATTTTCAGTTTTTAAAAAGTGCATATCTCTTAAAAGGTTTGATAAAAAAACTGAACAAAATCATGGATAAACGGAGATACCAAAAACAAAATGTGGTTCCGTCGTTTTTTTTTTTTTTTTTTTTTTTTGTTGTTGTATTGAAAATCCTCCTCCCTGGAGAATGGTATTGAAATAGATTGTTTTTTCCGCTTTAAAGAAATCAATAAGTATGAGTATAGGGATAAATAAGGAGTCTTGCATCTCACAGCATTTGGGAGATTCTTTCAAAAATTGATTCTTTAAAGGAGCTTCCGAAATTTTTTTTTTTTGTTTTTTCTTAAAACGCAAATTGCACTTCCGCTAATGTAGGTAATAAAATTGTTATGAACCAAAATACGTAAGCTCAAATTTAGACTTTGGTTTGCCGGCAGGAAGGGGTATGAGAAATGCAAAACCACATGAAAACACGTAGCAGCCACAGATTCTGATAGTGCGAGTTGATTCTTGGAAATTGTTCAAAATACATTTCAATTTTTGCGTATCTTCTTCGGTCAAATGCATTTGGCATGAAAGAAATTGTAGTTTTTTTCTTGCCGAGCTGACAACTTATAGAAAATTTCATAAAATTTTGACAATTTGACTTGGTACTTTTTAAGGCAACATAAAGCTTGTCACACATTGTTGCGACACAATAAAGTAAAAAGATAAATTTGTGTAAACTTTAAATATTTTAAGACGGAGACTAATCAGTATAAAAAACCCAAAAAAAAAACAAATAGAAAAACAACACTCCGTTGAAATAAAAAATAGTAGGGGTGCTGTATTTGGCGTGTCCAAAAATTAAATACTCTACAATGCAACATTTTAAAAACTTGATTTGTTAGGAAGGTGCTCCGACCTTTTGTCCAAATCCACTTACTTTTCGCCTTGAGTTTCATCGAACTATTTCGTTTTACAAATATATTAAAATGATTCACATAGTCGGTCAGCCACACGGATAGACTAAGAAAAAGACGGACATGACTAAATTGACTCAGGAGGTGACGCTGATTCAGAATATACATATTTGCCAACCCTCATTCTCTGCGTTACAAATGGGAGGAATATACCCTGGGTGTAGTGTATAAAACTTTATAAAGTTATTGACAGTGTACCCAACTTTTTTTAAAAAAATAAAATGCAAATTGCATGCAATAATGTGATTGCGGCTCATTATGCAATGCGTTGCATTGATAAGATGCCCAACCACTGTTTCAATGCTTTAAAGTGGTGCTGTTGTTGTAATCACAGCTCTTTTCGAGCTCCATTAAAACTTCGATTTGTTTTTTAATGTTCTTCATGCCGTTGGATGAATTCAGTGAGAGAATCCAATGCAATGCATTTCGAGGTCATAAGTCACGTTAATGGCGAATCGATGGAGTATGGCATAGAGATCGCAGCAACACGTTAACATTAAAAATAACAGAAGGAGCAGCAGCCGCAGTACAGGAGCAGTCAATTGCAGTCACATTAATGGCATTAAAATATTTCCCAACTTAATGCTTTACTTTATAAATATTACAACTGATAGCAATCGAAATATTTACACCTGTTTGTCGAATGTACAGTTTGCATTTTGCAGTAGATGAAAGGATATTTATATTCAACATCATTGTGCACTGCCTTTAGGGTAAAGCAGACTGCACCATAATCAAAAAAATATGGCTCGCAGTATTTATAAACAAACATTGATTTAAAAAAAGTTAAAAGAATCAATGATGGAAACAATAGAAACAATATTGGCAATGGAAACGAAAAAACTCATTAAAAAAAACTGAATTTTGGAAATACAACGATTACCCTCGAAAATCTGAAAGATGGTGGTGTCAAAAAAATGAGTTGAGAATTTTATCAAATTAAGATTGAGAGGTGGCTCATAGCTGTTCCCTCGGTTTGGTATTTATTACGATCTCAAAAACGCTGGAAATGATTCGTGCGATGTCCCAAATTTTACAACAAAAGTATTTTCGAAATTTCACCCCATGTTTTAGATAAAAATTGTTGTCCCAAGAAAAATCACATAAGAAACATTTTTTTGGAACATATTAGCCCATTATACCCTCTTTTTGTGGGTCTTCTGACACCTTCTCCCAAAACAAGGGGTCATAATGGGTTAAAATATTACACAAAATATTCCACAAAAAAATTTCATTAGGGCTCACCCAAGTCAACAAATGCTTATATCTTAAGAATAATACGTAAACAAATTTAATTCACATGAAATGTGTATGGTCTTTATTGATATTGACGATTTTGGGCTTTCGCGATGAAGTTTCGGCTTTTTAGTATTCGGCAGCTATAAGTGAAATTTCATATAACCATTTTGACTTTAAACTTTTTGGTAATTTTTATTTTAAAGCCTGTTTCAAGACAAATCATTTGACACCATAAAATTGAGAACTGGGTAACTGCAACTAAAGTTATAGCTTCTCAAAAAAACTAACCTAAAAATTTCAAAGTCCCATATCTCCGCCATTTTTGTAAACTTTGAGAAAATATTTGGTAGCAATTTTTCTCGTTATGCTACTATTACATATGCCAATCTTCAGCCAAATCAGATTCCATGAACAAATTTCTTGATCGTTTACAAATGGTTTACATCCTTTGTCTTTTGATTTTTCCAGTAAGGTAAATATCACTTAAATTTTATTCAAAAAAATAACTAGACTGTAAGGTCATTCGAAAATTCTGATAGTGGGGTGTTGTCATTATTTTGCCGTGACATTCAGGTAAAATTTATTAGAAACAAAGTAGTACGTACCTGCTATTTTCTTCCTCTCTGCACTCAAATATTTTAATCATGTTTTCGCTATTTTACCTCCATTATTTTTTGCAAAACACCTAAAATTTCAATAAAATAAAAAGGTTTAAATTGATTTTTTTAAAGACATAATTAAATCTTTGCACTAATTAAATTCTTATTTCTGAAATAAAATACCGAAAAGTGTCCTTACATACTTGTACACATTCAAAAACATCCATACATATGCACAAACCTATCTACATATATGCTAACATTAAGCCAAAAAAGGACTTTTCGCATTTAATTTTTATCAACTACCTTAATTGCGAACATTTTTGGAGAAAACTTTTCATGACATTTAATTACACTAAAGTTCACAGTTACTCCATAATCCACCGGACACTAACAAAGGCTCACACATTCATACAGGGATTGTACTCCTATGCATTCATTAACTGAACACAAGAAAATTATAATGCATCTCTGATGGCACCCTGCATGCGTCACCATATGTGTCCAGCATGAAGACAGGACAATCTACGATAAAAAATTACTCGGCTCTTTCCTACCTTTTGCTCAGTTGTTGATAATCCTACCTAATGTGCTACTGCTATTTGAAATAATAATGTTGACGATGATAATGTTGGTGAAAATACTATTCAACATTTTTGAGGTCACAGCCCGAAAACGAACATAAAGTAAATAAACTAAAAGAACAAAAACAAAAAAGGATAAGGTAAAAAAAAGAAAATCTGAAAAAGGAGCGATTGCGAAGTAGCCAAGCGCACATTTTTAATATTAAAAATTACATACGAACTTTTTTAAGCCACCATAGATGCAAAAACCAACGAGTAGTAGTAATATTTGTATAATACTAAGACGGCTATAATGGGGCGATTAAAAGTAAAGCCCTAGCTGGGCTTAGTAGAGATTTTTTGTTTTGATCCTTTGAAGTTTGTATGGAGAAACTAGAGTTTTTGATAGTGAGAAGTTATTTTGAGCTTATAAGACTTCCAAAATTCATGATAATCGCGTTATTAGCATGATCGAAATTGTAGACAATGAAACAAATTCATCAACATTTTATACCAAAAAATCATTAAAAAAAAGTCATCGACTTGAAAGAAACATATTTTTCTAAAAAAAGAACCCCAATAGACGAAAAAATCTCCAAAAGATGTGAAATTTTTGGCTGGACTTCAAATCGGCCGAACATTTTTATCCTATACCTCCTCTCTCTCAAGGGAGCATTCTCACAAAATTTACTAAAATACAATCTCCACCCTACTTTCCAATATACATTCTTAAAGGAATGGATTATACGCCAACATTTTCAAGAACAAAACTACTTCTTTCTAGCCGACCGAAAATGCGTGTTTTTTCTTTCCAACACTTTACTGTTATGTTATCATACCGAGCCCTAACCGCCAAAAAGACTTAACTGACAAAAAGTAAATTTTACAGGAGAAGGTATTTTTTAATTATCTGTGCATTTAGTACAGCTATTACAGTGAAATTTAGTATGTAAGCTATATTTTGTGGTATGTAGACATGCGATGCAAATAGTTTCATTCCCCAATTTATAATATAACGGCTATTTTTTAGTGTTTTGTCAGTTAAGTCTTTTTTTCTTTTCCAGATTCCCCATCTGACCTTCAGTTTTTGTACAAAAAAACATTTGTAGTCACATATACTATTAACCCTTATCAAGAATTGTTAATAAATTTACCTTTTTGTTACATTATTTGCAAATTATTTTTGACACAAAAAGAAAAAAAGACTCAACCAACAACTCGCAGTCACAAAAAAAATAAACAAAATACTTCGAATGTCGGTTAAGTCTTAATTGCTTTTGCTATAACTCCGTAACGGTACTTTTTACAGTTATGAATTTTGTAGAGAAGATGCGTATGGACATGAATTATTGGTTTTCATCAAAAAACGAAAATCCGAAATCGTGTCGGTTAAGTCTTTTTGGCTACTACTTTTAGGAAATCGGTGGTGCTATCTTGTATTTCTTATGGAGACCTTCTTAACGGTGCAAAAAGAAAGTATAGATCATAAAGGACATCAGTCGTACATCCTGGGAAAATTTTTAGTTTTTACTGTTAGTCGTCTACCGATATCTCACTTAAAAAGTTTGTGCGTTGATACTGCGTATATAAAAGTATTCTATAAGCTTATGAACATTTGTGCCTACGTGTGTGAGTAAATCCCAAAAGTTTTTCTCATTGTCAACCACAAAATTGTTGCGTGAGGTGTTAAAGGTCGCACAAGCTGGGTGTGCGGGAGTGCCTGACATCGTAAAATAAATTTCAAATGTCCGGCATATGTGCGCTTACTGCTTACATTTTATTATGTCCTTTTTTCTCTGGGCACACATTTCATTTCAGGATTAATTGCAAAATTTTCCAGGAAATTAATTTTTAAGGTTTTAATTGTTGAACTGGTAAAAGTTCATCCCAAGCAGGATATGCAAATGGAATGTGTGGTGTGGGTGGATTTTTACACCTTTGAATTGATGCTGTGAAAATTTTCATATTTAATTAAATTTCATTCGAAATTTGAGCTCAGCAATTTACAGCTTTAAAACTTAGAAGCACTTGTATCAAAGAACTATAAAAAACAGTCAAAATGTTTGACATAACTTAAATTTAAACTGTCTTGGGGTAAATTGAAAATTAATATTAATGTCTATTCATATTTTGCGCTGACAAATGCGAGCACAGTCAACAGCATTCTACAAACATACATGTACAAAAAGCAGTGTGATATCCCAATGAGCAAATATCTCTCTACTCAAATTGTTAAGGAAGCCACATTCATTTGTATAATAACGCATGTTTAAGTAAAATTTTTTACAGCAAGTTACTATATTTTTTCTCTATACAGGACAATAGGCATAGGGCCTGAGTAAAGCAAAACTGCGTTCTTTTCTGCTTAACCACAGCTCCAATTCTTTTCCGAATGGGTTACTTAGTACCACCTTCACATTCCTCAGTATGTTTTTATCCCCAAAAAGCAGATGAACTGAAAATGAATAACGATTTCATTTTACCTTACTTGAATTTTGCATAAAGAAATAAGGTTATAAAGGATAACGGCAGGTTTTTTAGTTTTATTCGTTAGGTTAACCGATTCCACAATAAATCTCACGAAAAACGATTTAAATTTTCTGAGCTTTGTAGCAGCCTTTTCTGGTGTTTTGAAAGTATGTCACCAACGTTCTCTTGGTTATAGTTGCCACAGTTTACTGGCATAATTTATCATTTTGCTAAGAAAGTACGATGGAAGTATTTCAAAAATTCCCATTTGAGACTTTCGTTAGGATGTGTGTTGTTGCCTATGCTGATTTTTACTACCTTGGTTAGTGTCAAGTGTTGCTTGTGCACTTTTGGATTTTTTTTCGCTCTGGATCGTTTGTGGCCAAGTTGGTTGACACAGTCTTAACGTTGTTAGTGTAGAATTATTTCATCACCTTTTGTGCTTATTTGCTGACTCAGCGATTTATTTAATGTTAAACATCAACCCTGCACGCATGTATGTATATATGCTTAGTCCTTTTGTCTATATGCAATATGTTAAAAGGTTAAATAAATGTAAAGTCAACAAGATGGTGACACATGGTTTTTTTTTCTGCTTTCTTCTTCTGCCAAGCTGCGCGTTGTCTAGACGCAAAATGTTTTATCTTTCATTGTATGTTGTCTTAAAGATTTATGCACCTTTTATGTTGTCATATTTACTAAAATATAGAGGCAGTCATAATGACTTTCGTATCTGTTTCAGATTATGACTTTTGACTTTATTAGTTCAAAAGATGTAAAAGAATTTATGCCTCACTAAATACTGATCGTAGAGACATTGTAACGAACTCCGGTTTCTTCCGGTTTTATAGCTGGGATATACTCAGCCTAATCCAGGATTTAAGGTTCTTACAAGAAAGAAGAGAGTGCGGTGTAGTTTTACGATTACTTGTATTTGTTCAGTTTTCTTTGTGATTTTACAATTTGTGAGATTTTGTACAAAGTGTGGTAATTTATATAATTTAAAGTGGTGTGAATTAATTGTTTATATAATGCAAAATTCATAAATATTATATAAACCAAAATTCAAATAAAAGAATCAAAATTTATCCTAAATTAGTGACGCGAAATTCATTAATTTATATAAGCCGAAATTAGTTATATAATTCAAAATATTCAAAGTTAACGATGATTAAATGGGTTTTTATATAATATAAAACGATATGAATTTATATAATGCCAAATAGTTCAAATATACAACGAGGGTTTACGTGTTGGATTTCTTTTAAATGTAGCTGTGGTAGTTTTACTTGCTTTGAGAGTGTGGTTGCAGAATCACGTTTCTATTGAGCTGGTGAGTGACTGTTTTCAAGGAGTGCTTTCGGATTTAAATTCAAGAGATTAAGCAACTAGCAAAGATGCATAGCCCTTAATGAAAGTTCCCAGAGTACAAGGTTTCCCAAGATGTTAGACAAATAGCAAAAATGCATAGGTTCTAACGAAAGAGATTTCAAGATTTAAGCCAGAGATTGAGATTACAGAGGTTAAGCAACTAGCAAACATGCATAGCCCTTAACGAAGTTTCCCAGAGTAAAAGATTTCCCAAGATGTTAGGCAAATAGCAAAAATGCATAAGTCCTAACGAAAGAGATTTTTGAGATTAAGCCAGAGATTGAGATTTAAGAGGTTAAGCAACTAGCAAACATGCATAGCTCCTAATGAAAGACTTGTTGTCCCTTTGGCTGCTCAAGCTCGAGTGATTTTCTATTGCAGTAGCGCCAGTATTTATACGAAAATTCGCTGCATGAATTACCAACAAAATTCCATTCTGCCCATATTCCGCTGCCGCTGCTCCACGTGGCGTCCGCGTGTCCTCTGCTGCTAGACTAGTGTTGTTGTTGTTGTTGTAATGCAGCACGTGCAGGTGACCTGTGAGCAAAAGTATTGACAACAAAAATTACCAAAAATTATTTACAACAACAAAAACAAATATCTTGGTGCATAATTTTTTTATTGCTTTTAAAATTTTATTGCATCGATTTGTTTTTGTAAAATTTGAATATTTTTTAGTTACATTGATTTGTTCTTGTGTTTTATGATCTTGTTTTGCAAGTTGAAAATTTTATTGCACCGATTTGTTTTTGTAAAATTGTGTTTGCGAATTTGGTGATTTTAGTTACATTGGTTTGTTTTTTTTTGTATTTTATGATCTTGTTTTCTTAGTTAACTTTTTCCAAATTCTTTTCAATTTTAAATTGTTAGGATTTATATTTTTAGTTCTAAAAATATGGGTCCTGACAACATTCAAAAATAATGACTCCCAGAGATTAACTAAAGGCTTAGTTTTTTATTGAAAAAAAAAAAAACTTATAATTTTAGTTCGTTTCAAATGGCAATGCTCTTTAATGACAGAAAATATCAGAGGGAAATTATGAAATAACTTCTCAAGATAATATTTCCAGCAAAACGATTAATCAAAACAACATTTATGCCTTTTTCTTTGGGCTTTAATGTTTTCATGAAAAACGAATGGACTTTTAAAACAATACGTCATATCTCCAATTTTAACAGTTTTTTGCCATTTGTGGTCCATCGTTTTTTTTTTTTTTTTCTTATTAGTTTTAAACTCTCATAATTTGTACTGGTTATTAAAACATTAGAACATTAGGGGTATCCACCATCTGGAGTAACGTTCTGAGTAACAGGGTAACAGTGCACAACCCCAACAACAAAATATACGTAAGTTACTCTGTTACTCTTTTACCCTTTTAGTCAAGCTATTTTCTAGTGTAAAATAATCTTGCACTTTTGCCTTTTTTTACTATATAAATTTCTAGAAACGCTTGAACTTGTTTGTGATTGAGAGACAATTTTTGATTTGTTATCGACCTTTTATTTGATTTTAATTGTGTTAGCTATAGGTCAGTAAAAATCTTCAATTTAAATCGTTGACAATTTGAATTTGACAAGAAAAGACAATTTTTATTCATCAAAAATAAAAATAAGAATGAGAGCCATGATACAATTATAGAGGTAGCGTCAAATTGTCAAATGAAGAAAACGTCAAAACGAATAGGTAGCAAGTTCTGCCAATAAGGGCAAAACAGAGACAAAAAACGATAGACAACTGTCAGAATCGTGATAAAATTTTATTAATTGTATCGTTGTTGTGTTAAATTGTTTATTTATTTCGTTCGAAAACAAAAATGGCATAAATTATTGAACTCCGGCAGGATCACTGTTTCCTACGTTGCAATTTTGTGGACAACAATACCTTTACTGCTGGTAAATTTTACCAGTTTTCAGTTTAACCCTTTCGACCCGGAAAAAAACTGGCTGGTGCACAGTATTTGTGATAGGTTAACCTTAGAAACTAAGTTTAAGTAAAATGTTTGACTGTCTCTTAATTGAAATTTTCACCGCCAGAGGCGCTTCCGGTCTATACTCCCAACAGATGTTTTTGATTTGAATTTTCGGGATACAATGTCCTTGGAGTGGTTATAAGAAAAAACAAAATTGCATTAATTTTATTAATTCATTCAATTTAAGTGACATTAATAACCAAGTTATATTATTCAAAAGTATTTATTCAAAAATTTTTGGGATATAAATTGTCCCAGCCGGTTCGAAAGGGTTAAGGTGGAATTCAGTGCTTTGACATGTTCTGAACATTTTACAACTGATTTGAGGTCGATTATCAAATTACAAATACCAATAAAAGTGGTCTTACCGAACTTCTTCCCAGTAAAAATTGATAATTGACAATCTTTGAGTTTTTCATTTTACGATTTCAAAATGCCATAACTTACAGATTTGGAAAGAAGAATTTATGGCCATTCTAAAAAAAATACTATAACTTAAGTTCAGGAGAGTTAGAATTTGCAAAAAAATGCATAATAAATATATATTTTAATTTATTCACAAAAAGCATTCAATTTCATTTAAAACTAATCACATCCATTAAAATTTGTTAAAAACTTGCTTGCCTAATCTTTCCCACTTAAAAGAACTGATTAAAAGAAAACGAGTTTTAGTGATTTTTGGTACAATTTTATGTACAAAATTTTTTTAAATCATTTTACCCATAAGGTCCTGTTTTTATGGGTCTTTTTGACACCTATTTCTTAAAACTTATTTATAATGGGTTAAAATGTTTAGCTTGGAGTCACAAAAAAGTACTTTCTTTGAATTAGTCTACTACTAATCTTTAAAATGGAAAAGATCCGACATTTTTTATTGTTTAAAAATTATAATTTCAAATAAAATTAAATGTATAAAAATTCTTTGCATCAACAATTTTCGACTGATTTTGATAAATTATGATTTTGTTTTATTAAGGGCCGGTTTCACAATGTACAGTTAAGATATTTTTAAACTAAAGTTCACTAACGGAAGCTATGGGTATAAACTTTCCGTTAAATTATTTTGATTTCAATAAATTCCATTTTTTAACTTATGGTTAAATATATATTGTGAATAAATAAAAAATTTCTCCTTAAAATGTTTTCAAAAAATGTAAACATTTCAAATTTTTTCATATGAATTTCAAAAATATTTGAATTTATTTCAATCTGCCAGTTAACTTTTAACTGAAAAAATTGTGCCAGTTAAAGTTAACTGAACGTTAGAGTTTATTTTCCGTCAGTTAATAAATAACTTCACATTGAGAAAACAATTTTGTTTAAACTTACAGTTAAAGTTTCAGTTAAACGTTAACTGGACATTGTGAAAACGGCCCTAAAAATTGTAAGCACTTTATGAATTAACTAAAATTTATATACCTTAAGTATTGCTTAAAAAACACGTTAAACTGTAAAAAACGAAAATATTTTTTCCAAATTCTATCCTTCCTCTAAAATGTCAACAAAAATTTCCATTGGAATTAAACTATAGTATATTTAGAATGGCCATAAATTCTTCTTTATAAATCACTGAAAAAATGCAAGATCGGTTAAAAAATAACTGAGCTACAAATTTTTAAGGGCACCAAGTCACTCAAAAACAGATTTTGAGGATGCATTTCAATTTTTAAGTATAGGCATGTTAAGTACTCCACAGCGTGCCTTAACCCGTTTTAAATCGAACGTCCACTATAGGTCAAAAGGCACACTTTTTTGGCCAAAATTCATAACGTCCATATTATCATGGATAACGACTGCAAATGTAGTTCTTATATTGACTCTAGACTAAAAGAACAATTCTGAAAAAAAACCTTAACCCTTGGACTACCGGGTCAAAAATGGCACGTAATAAATTCTCTAAATTAATAACACATACCAACAAGGTTTCGTTTTAAAGCATTTCCGAAGTAACTGCAAGCATTGAATCCGAATCCGAGTTCAAAATTGAGCCATCATTTCAGGATTTGGAGATATTTGAGGTCAAACTCATGAAAAATTGCTATTTTGGCTATTTTTGAGGTTCTATGCAAACTGCACAAAATTTTCATTATTTTTTTTTTTTTCTAAACGTATCACGTAGTTCTGTTATGTTTCTTCGAAATGAGCTCTTAAAAAATGTCATACGATACTTCCGTTAAAATTTATGGCCGATTTAAGATGTAACAAAAGTACTTAATGCAAAAATTATGCGCACTTTTACCCGAGTTACTTGCTCTAGTGGTATCTTCAGTATTTTCTAATAAGAAATTGAAAAACACCTTCTTTTTTTCCTTTTTGTTTGTTTTTTGCAACCAGACTTCGAATAAATTGGAATTGCGGAAAAAAAGTTACCTGACAATAAAATTCATTAAAAAAAACAGGCAAAATCGGGCGTTTATATTTCTAAATAACATTAACAAAAGAACCGTCTTACTAGTTTTGGGTTTCTTAAGAATAACAAATTCCAACAAAATTTTAAAAGCTTACACGAAGTTCAAAATTTAAAAAAATACTAAAAATCAGGGGTCTAATTCGAAATTTAGATTTTTCCACACAAAACCAAAATATATTTAAATGTATTGAACTACATTGCATTATACATAACATCATCAATTTTATAAACTTTTATTTTAGAAAAAAACAATTTATTTTAATTAGTTTTTATTAATTGAACAAAAGAGCTAAAATCCCGACTTTTTTGAGTTATCTCAGTAAAATGCAAATGCATCAACTTTGACACATCGCTGAGGAACGGAAAATTATTTTGCCCCAAGACAAAAAACATTTTTTCTTGTATTGAAGTATTCTCCGTTACACTGCATTAACAAAAACTCAATAGCAACACTTGTAAAAATTTAATTTTGGCCAAAAAAGTATGCCTTTTGACCTATAGTGCGTCGTAGCACATCAAATTTTTTCAAGATTCTGTTTACTCATCGTTCAAATGATGTATAAAAAAATTTTCTCTCCTGACTCCTCGACTAAATTTTGAGATAGTTCCTTTTCCAATTGGGGCATTTTCCCATACAAAAAAAAAATTTTTTTAACTATATTAAACAAAAATCAAAATAATCACATTCGATGTGTTTTGCGATGCTAAACGTGAATCCAACCTCAGAATTTCTCTATCGTGTTTAGTTTTTGAGATATTCTAACCTAAAAACCAAAAGAAGTCGTTTTTTGCCATTTTTTGAAGCTATATAACTATGTAACATATCATGTATTATTTAAATGTGGTTAAAGTACTTGAAAGCCCTGATCTCTTTCTTTAAAACCTAATTCAAATTATGTTTATATTTTCATGCTTCTAAGAGATATCGTAGACCGAAATATTAGCTAAACGGGTTTTTTGCACTTTTGTGTCTTTTTAGGTTAGGATATCTTTGACGAAAAAAAAGATATCAACATAATTTAAATAAAGTTTTAAAGGCAAAGATTAGGACTTTTAAGTTGTTTACCAGATTTTACGAAATTAAAATTTCTTTCACATTATAAACATGTTCAACGAACGGACCATTTCAAAATTCAGCCGTATGCCATACACGTAACAAAAAACAATTTTTTTTTTTCTTCTTAATCAAGAATTAAAATTTAGTTTACGTTGCGTTGCAATAAACATTTGTTTTTGTTACTTTAATATCTAATTTACATGAATTTTATCACTGAAAATCTACGTTTTTTTTTTAAATTTTTACTCGGGGTGTCAAACGGTTCGTTGAACATGTTTAAAATGTGATAGAAATTTTAATTTCATTAAATCTGGTAAGCAACTTGAAAGTCCTTATCTTTGCCTTTCAAACCTAATTTAAACAATGGTGATATCTTTTTTTTCCTCAAAGATATCCTAACCTAAAAAGACACAAGAGTGCAAAAAACCCGTTTAGCCAATATTTCGGTCTACGATATCTCTTAGAAGCATGAAAATATAAACATAATTTGAATTAGATTTTAAAGAAAGAGATCAGGGCTTTCAAGTACTTTAACCACATTTAACAAATAAATGATATGTTACATAGTTATATAGCTTCAAAAAATTGCAAAAAATTACTTTTTTGGTTTTTAGGTTAGAATATCTTAAAAACTATACACGATTCTGAGGTCGGATTCGCGTTAAGCATCGCAAAGCACATCGAATGTGATTATTTTGATTTTTGTTTAATGTAGTTAAAAAAAAATTTTTTATTTTTTTTGTATGGGAAAATGCCCCAATTGGAAAAGGGATTATCTCAAAATTTAGTCGAGGAGTCACGAGAGAAAATTTTTTTATACATCATTTGAGTAAACAGAATCTGGAAAAAAATTTGATGTGCTACGACGTTCGATTTAAAACGGGTTAAGGCACGCCGTGACTCGACCAGAACTACGATATTTCTGTGGTGGATCCAGGGGGGGCCATGGGGCGATGGGGCGATCGGCTCCTCTCTCAAACCTAAATTATATGTAAAGATTTTGAAAACATTCTGTTATTATCTAGAAATGTAGTCAATCGGCCCCCCCTCTTGACAATGCTGGATCCGCCACTGCGATATTTGCTAGGTCTCATGCAAAGTGTAATATCACTGTAGGTTAGGTTGTTGTATTGTATACCCCAGGGGTTGAAATAAGAAAAAATCATTGCAGCAGGCTTTTTCTTTATTGGCAATTTCTTAGGAAAATTTATTTTGGGCTTATTCATATGATTAATATTAAATGTTAATATTAAATAATGGAAATCAAAATTTTCTTCAAATGCATCGTCGTCTTCACTTTTTTCCATTTCTCTTCCAATTAAATTAAGTTTGCAAACTCAATTCGAAATCCTTTCTAAACGATGCATGGATTTTAGTAATATCAGCGGAGTTGTCGAGTTTCAAAAATATTTCAATGGTGGGCAGCAAGTCGCTATTTGTAGACGAGTTGTTAAAAAAGCAGACAATGAATCGATAACATCCTTCCGAATATCGTCAACTGATTGCGTTGACCCTCGGCTTCCTTTTGATTTTTGAGACAATTCAACTTTCTAAGAGAATCTTTTGTTATTCGCGAAAAGCGAATTGTAAGTCCCTAATATGTTGGATGATTTAAGGATCTTCCAAATGTTTGTCAATTTCATACTATTTCATACTATCTTTCCGTGAAAACAGAGATCAATTTTATTCATTTCTAACTAAATGTCTGCCAATTCATATTATGACATTACTTTCGCCTCGTTTTGGACTTGGCCCTTTTTTAAAATAAATATCATATAATACTTCATTTGCGGAGGGAACCCATTTCGAATGCAAAAAAAAAAAAAATATTTATAATTTCAGCAACTCGATTGAAATTGTTGCGAAATCCTTAAATGCGACTATACACACCTACACACAAAACAATTTTCCACACCTCAACCAATACAACTGCAGCATTCATACGTGTTTACAAACAATACATTTACATTGCTCTTTACATTCTTTAAAAATTTATGAATTATTTTCCAATTGTTGTGCAATTGCCGTGGAAAATTGCATTTGTGTGCGTACAGCCAACGAAACGATGGGCTTCAAAAATAGCAATAAAAGCGGAAGTTGGAAAGTACCATCTGCCCAACTTTAAATCATAAAATTGGCACTTGTAAGTACCCAAGAGGAAAAATTTCTAGCACTTCTGATCCAAGCACTTCAAAAGTGCTTGTCCCCATAGAAATTTAGAAGCACTATCACAATGATTTTTTATAAGGCTGCAGTAAGAACAACGTGAGTTCGAACCCAGCCCGGGAGATTTTTTTTTTACTTTTTTTTACTTTTTTTTGCTTTATTTTTTTTTTTTTTTTTAATTAAATATTTCTTATTCAACATCTTTTATTTCACTTTTCTATTTTCCTTTCTCTTATTAATTTACTTTTGTTCAACCGAATTGAAATTGATTACACAATGATTCCATATAAGGCTGCAGTAAGAACAACGTGAGTTCGAACCCAGCCCGGGTGATTTTTTTTTTTTTCGTTTTTTTATTTGTTTTTGCTTTGTTTTTTTTTTTTATTAAAATATTTTATATTCAACCTTTTTTATTTCACTTTTCTATTTCAATTTCTCATTTTTATTTACTTTTGCTTACTTGAATTGAAACTGATTGCACAATAATTCTATGTAATGCTGCAGGACAACATTTGCTTAATATACAAATTTAATACCTCTTCATATCATTGGGCGTTAGTGGAGCGTTCTAAAGGGTTGGTTAATGTAAGAAAAAAATATCTAGCACGAGGAGGGTAGTGGATTCAAATCCTGACGCGGCCAGTTTTTTTTTTTTTTTTTTTCTTTTTTTTCTTTTTTTTAATTTTATTGAAAAAACGCTTACCGCAGCATTACAAATAAGCGCTTTAAAAACTCTTTTTTGGTAAGGCTGCGGTAAGCTTTAGCTCGCTTACATCCTATGACATGCAATGTTAAAAAGAAAGTATTGTTCTTACGGAGCGGAAGCGCTTATTAAAAGGATGCACTTCAGAAGGGTTTTTGAAGCACTTTTTTTCCCCTTGGGTATAAATTACTCACACCTATGCACGAGCACACGCAAATACAATCGCATAATTCACGCTGCACTGCCATTGCAGTTGCTGTCGAACTGTATTTATCGTCAGCTCGTGGCTTTTGTGGTTTCTACGCTCTTAAGCGTTTTGTTACCACAATCATTCAATATTTTTGATTTCACCAATTTAACCGACTCAACCAATTCAACCATATTGTTAGTGTTTTATCGCAACATACAAAATGTCAGGCAATTTAATGAAATCATTAATGGACATTCAAGCTGCACAGTTTATTGTTGCTTTAATAAAAAGTTCATTATTGTTGTTCATAATTTTTCATTTATTTCGGTTTTTTTGTTATTGTTGTTAATAAAAAGAAAACATAATCGCAATAATTGTCAGTTTTTTATATTGTTAATAAAGTTCGGACAGCCACATGTTGCTGTTATAGTTCGTTTTTTTAATTTATGCTTAATCTACATATACTACAGTGGGGAGAAATTCATTGCACCCATCAATTCATGCAGCCATCCCTTTAGTAAGGGAATTATAATGAAGCGCAGCCCCTTTTATCCTTTGAATTTAGCAAAAAAACTTGCGCATATATAGTGATAGTATTTTTAGTCACTTAATGGTCAAAGAAACTTTTAAATTGAAAATAAATTACTATTGCAGAAGCAATAGGCTATATGTTCTTCATTTCATTTTATTTACATCATAAGAAATTTGCTTTAAGGGTTATTGATGGTGCAATATGCGAAATACTTGATTCGGCCATTCGAAAGCAGCAAGCAGGATTCCGGCGAAACAGATCATGCGTGGATCAAATCAACACCCTCAGAATAATTGTCGAACAATCATGCGAGTGGCGTGCTGCACTTCAACTTGTCTTCGTTGACTATAGCACTGCCTTCGACAGTGTTTCCCGAGAAAACATCTGGGCGTCACTGCAACGAAGAGGTATTGCCGCAAAGGCCATAAACTTAGTACGTGCACAATATAAAGGCTTTAAATGCAGCGTGTTACACAATGGGTTGTTGTCACCGACATTCACCACTAATTCAGGCGTACGGTAGGGGTGTTTACTGTCACCATCTCTCTTCCTTATCGTTCTTGACGATATTCTAGATAAAGCTTTTAATAAGGCCAAAAGGGGTATCCAATGGAACTTTACTGAACATCTAGAAGACCTCGATTACGCTGACGACATCTGCCTCTTATCGTCCAAACATTCAGATATGCAAAGCAAAATTGAAGACCTTGTCTTGGAATCACAAAAGGCCGGCCTGAAAATCAACGTATCCAAGACTAAAAGCATGAAGCTAAACGCAAGCAATGACATCACGTTTAAAGCTGGCAGTGATGACATCGGAAACGTCGATAGCTTCACGTATTTAGGCAGCATTATCTCCATGGATGGTGGAGCAAAAGAGGATATTAACTCAAGAATAGCAAAAGCAAAAGGCGCGTTTGCTCAACTGAACAAAATATGGTCTTCATCCGTTATATCCACCAAAACGAGAGTACGCATTTTTGATTCGAATGTGAAATCGGTTTTGTTATATGGGTGCGAAACATGGCTTGTTACTGAACAACTAACGAACAAGCTGCAAGTATTCGTCAACAAATGCTTAAGGCGTATACTAAAGGTTTGGTGGCCTCGCACTATATCAAATGCCGAGCTACATCAAAAATGCAAACAGAAGGCTATAGCAAACGAAATCAAGCTGCGCAAATGGGGATGGATTGGTCACACTCTCCGGAAACCACACAGCGAAGTTTGTCGCCAGGCCCTTGAGTGGAATCCACAAGGCAGTAGAGGACGTGGTAGACCCAAAACCAACTGGAAAAGGTCGTTGGAAAAGGAAATTCAAGAATCGGGAAAATCGTGGCAAGAGATCAAAGTCATCGCAAAGGAACGTGACAAATGGAGAGATTTCATATTGGCCCTATGCTCCTCCTAGGAGTTAAAGGAGAATACATACATACATAATATGCGAAATATGGTTGAAATACTATTTAAAGGTTTTGGTCCACAAATTTGTGCGAAGCAACTCACACTTTCTTCACCGGTCGATAACAGATCATTTAAGCTTCATTCACAGGCATGATAGCGAATACATGAAATACGTCTCTTTGTATCAAACTTTAAAAATATACAACTAAAACATAGAAATTAGATGGGAATGTGTCGTTTTGCACGAAACTTCGATTTAATTTAGTTTTCCTTGCAAATATGCATTCTTTCCACTGGATTCAGCATTTTAGCATGATAATAGCTATGGCTTTTTATTTCAATTGATTTTAAAAAAAGCACGTGATTTTTTGATGTAAAAACATTGTAATACTCAAAATTAAACTTTCGTTTCCTCAATAGTCAACACTTTAACTTTACTCTACTGCAATCAAACTATAACTAAACTACAATCCATGATTCTAACAACAGCTAACAACCTTCTTAATGGTTCTGATAACAGCATATACAGCATAAATATGAATAATAAATCCAACCAAGATTCACTCGTAAGAGGGAACATTAAAAAAAGTTAATGCAGTGTTTAATAACAGTAAAGTACTTTTGTTTTCCAAAATATATTTCATGAATTCAGAAACCTTTTTTTTACATTACCTAGGTACCGTATGGAAAATTTAATTTTAAACCAAAAATTTGATATCACAAAAAATGGACATTGACTCAAGAGTCATAAAAAAACCAACAAAACGACCTGTTGATAGCTATTCAAAATATGCAGCAGTTCCAGATGTAAATAGTAAAAACTAGAACACAAGAGGCAGTCGCAACGAAATAAACGAAATTTTGAAGAATAATACCTACGCCAAATTGTCTTGGCTGCATAACATTCAAAAACAGAAAACATACAAGCAAACTTGCACACTAGGGGTGTCCAAAAAACATCATACTGTCAAATATACTTGGAATCACTGCCAAAACTCTTGTTATTGTCAGATAATAATCTGACTCTAACGTTAATGCAATAAAATTAATTTAGGTCGCGCAAAGTTTAATTTTAATTTGTTTACAGAAAAATTTAATTTTTAATAACAAATGACGTCACACGTGACCCCATAATATTTTTGTATTTAAAAAAAATATATATATTCGATGAGTAGTTTATGATCAATGAATTTTAGAAAAAAGGACTGCTATTAAAAAAAAATTTTAAAACAATTTTTATGTGAAAAAATGAACCCGAACCTTCTTAGTACGTTCGAAATTTTCTGAAGCTGATTTAATTAAAAAAAAACCGTGTTTTGACCTTGTGCGACCTCTAAATCTAATTTTATTGCGCTTATATTGGAGTCGGACTATTCTTTGACAATAACAAAAGTTTCGAAAGTTGTTCAAGGTTGTTCCGATAGCATGAAATTTTTTTGGACACATCTAATACACATGGAATAGCATATAAATTAAAAATATACATATAGACAGATACGAGTATGTACATAAGTATATATTTAGCAACAAACAAACCAAGCCACCGCAACAGCAGCTACCAATTGTAGTAGGAAAAAATAAGCCACGAAGGTCATATTAAATTGCTATAAAAATTTATCGATTTCTCTGCAACAAAAGAAAATTTCTCCCCAGAGAGAGGACACTGACACGAGGAGCAAATACAACAACTACGCTAGTGAAGACGACATAATCAAGTGAGAGTGCGCGGCTTAGTGACAAAAGACGAAGTGTCACTTTATAACGAAAGTAAATGAACTTCCTCCAGTATATAAGAAAACGCAATAGAAATAGGATGAAAATCTTAAATTAAGTAGTAGAAACTGAAGTTGGGGCAAGAAATTAAAATTAAAAAGCAGCAAAATTAAACAAAGCAAATTGATTTCTTAAGAATAATGAAATACAGAAATAGCAAAATGTTTTGAACTTTCAAAATATGTGAAAAAAATTTAAAAAAAGAATGGAAGTCAAAGGTCAAGTCACAAGTAACCTTATCGATAATTTCATACCAAAGTGCAATTTTTTCAGAACCTTTTTCGAAAAGTTCACAAGGCACAACTTTGCTTTGTCACAATTTAAAAGATAATTAGAAATTTATTTTATACAAGCGGGGACGGCAAACATTGTTCAGCCCTTTAACTGTAAGTGGCGCGAAGAGTTCGATTTGAATGAAATCTGCAATAGGTGCAAATTCAATTTAATTAATATAGCGTGTGCTATACCCCGATCCCCGTAACAGTTGCAAGCTTTTTGGTGGACAGTATTTATATCTACGTACCAAGTAGTAAAACAAAAGCTGATATACCTGCATTTTAAGTGTTTTTTTTTTTTTGGTATGGAGAGTACAAGACAGTTTCGTCCAAACGCTTTTCAGCATAGGTATGAACTATTTGGAGCACAAAAGAAATGCATTGTGCGGAAATGGTTACGATCGGTTCAGCGGCTTTAAAGTTTCTACATATAAACATACGCATACTACTAGCATCACGTCTGTCTCAAAAATTGTGTGGACGATAAATAAAGTTTTGGTTGTCAAAATTTCGTTTAAAAAAATTTCAATATGGTGAAGTTGTAACCCGCCTCGAACGAGGCTAGGGGTAGTTGATCGTGAATTTGAAGCCAGAAACCGAAAATTCTTAAATCCAAATATGTGTGTGGGAAAATCTAAATTTTGCCTAATTCTGGCTATAAGTCGAAAAAATTACGGTGATGAAATTTACGCCAAAATATTGAAAAACTAAATTTTACGCCCTTTTAAGGACATGTTACAACATTGCCATATTGAAATTTTTTTAAAGACCTCGGCTTTCCAATGCTTTTAAAAAAACGAAAATTTGGTCATCCAAAACTTAATTTTTCGTTCACAGAATTTTTGGAGACAGAGGTATCCCACCTAATAGTATAGCCCATTTACACTGTAATGACCTTTAGAGACTCTTAATTATAGAGTCTAAGGGCCGTTTTCACAATATGTAGTTAAATCTTAACGGAAACTTTAACGGAATGTATGATTAAATTGCTTCTCAATGTGAAGTTCTTTATTTACTGACGGAAAATAAACTTTAACATTCAGTCAAATTTAACTGGCAAAATTTCTTCAGTTAAAATATAACTGGCAGATTGAAATAAGTTCAAAAATTTTTTTCTGTATCAAAAACAAAAAAAAAAAAGGTTTGACAAAAATTAACTAAAAAACTGAGTATGTAGTTAGTTTCCCGTTTATTTTTAGATTCAAAAATAGTTCTTTTGAAAATTCTACCTGATTGTGTTAACGAGATATTGTATTTATAACCATTTTTTTTAAATTTGCAAATTTGCAACAATTGAAAACAAGAAAAATAATTTTCAATGTAAATTTTGATGCTGAATCCGAATCTGGCCTAAGAATTGCTTTATTTTTCGAGGAATATAAACCTAATAGTCTAGGTGCCAGGCGACACATTGTACTACTCATACATAACAGCTTATAACTTTTAGGATAGCTTAATTATACCTAGACCCCCAAATATCTATTGGGAAACTTTCTGAATCGGGGGCTTTTCCTCTCCAGCTTTTCCAAAAGTGGTCAATTTGAAGTGGTGTACAAAATTTATTAATAACATATTGCTGTTTAATGAATTCAAAAGTCGACTTTGTGAAATATCCGAAAAAAAACTTGTCCGACAAAAATTTTGGTTCCATAAGGGTGTCTGCCAAACTAAACATGCCAAAAAAATGACTTAAAAAAATTTAGTAATAACAAGCTGATTTCTTCATTATCGTTTAAAAATAACGTGCAAAATAATATTTTTACATTGTCCGACAAAATATACTTGCCGATTTTTCCGTCCGACAGTGAAAATCGGCTTTTCCACGAGTTAGTGGAAATTTATTAATAACAATGTTTTTTTATGATTTTTAGTTTTTAAATAAAGAGTACAACTTAATGAATGAGTTGTCCGACAAAAAAATAGGGCCGTTTATGTAAAAATTACAAAAAAGTACAGTCGATATTACTTTTTTATAGAATGTATGAGCATTAAAGTTGTAGACGTCCTATTTATAAATAACAAGCTGATTTTTTCTAAGTTGTTTTATTAAAAATCGTAGTATACAATTGTAGAATTGACGGACAAAAATCGTTTTCCGATTTTTCAGTCGGACACGTTTCGTACCCTTGGTAAACTGAAATTGAGTATTTTTTTTTTTAATTGTAAAACTAGCGTTTTTATTTATTAATATCCTTTATGTATATATATATATATATAATAGGGTGCAACGAAAAATTTTTCATGTAAATACAAATTTTTTTGTGTCACCCTAATATGTATGTAAAATATTTTTTTTGAGGCAACATAATATATATATATAAATCTATATATATACATAATAAAATAACAATATTACAATGTTTAATATTAAATTAAATTTCATATTGAATGATAAAAATAGTATAATTTTATGTCATAAATTGTTAGAAAAAAAATTATCAACTTATTTAAAGCAGTAATGGAAACTTTAAGTTCCTCTCTTCGGAATTTTAAAATTCTTTGAATTACGCGCTTTTTTTTGCTTTGGACTCCAAAATTACAGGGTGGCTGATTCGAACTCTTACCAACTTCAGATAGACTTATCTGACAGATGGAACATGACAGCTGTCTAAAAATTGGCATGATGTTAGTTCATTCTATTGTCAACAAGTAACCAAAAGCATTTGCGCGTCAATTTATTGAAAATAAAAAATTTTCGAAATGGAATTCAAACGTAATAGTGTGATTGCTCTTTTTTTGGCTGGAAAATCGCAACCAGCAATTGTTCGTGAGCTGAAACATTTAAAAGTGAATAAAATGTTTGTGTATCGGACCATAACACGTTACAATGGTACCGGCAGCGTTGCCAAACGACATGGTGGTGGTCGAAAAATAACTGCAACATCACCAGAAATGGTTCGAAAGGTGAAGGCCAGAATTGAGCGAAATCCGAGACGCAGTGGCAGACAAATGGCTGCCGAGCTGAAAATATCGCGTGAACGAATGCAACACATATTGTCAAACAAGCTCGGACTAAAGGCCCTCAAGTTCCAAAAGGCGCATGATCTCACTCCTCTTCAAAAAAAAGTTAGGCTCGATAGAGCCAAGGAGTAGTTGCGCTTGCACGCCGCCGGAAATCTGTCACAAATTGTCTTCTCTGATGAGAAAAATTACTGTATCCAGCAATATGTAAACAAACAAAATGATCGGGTTTACTTGACAGAGGGGTCCTACGAAAATTTGAATGTTCGTTTGGCCACCAGGACGCAGGCACCACCGCATGTGATGGTTTGGGCTGCAGTGACTGCTGATGGGCGCTCACCACTCGTTTTTTTGGCCACTGGCGTCAAAGTAAACGCCCAGGTGTATCGTGAATCAGTGTTGGAGGGTGCTTTACTACCGTGGGCACGCAAACATTTCGGTCGCAAGCCATGGACATTCCAACAAGACTCGGCACCGTCACACAAAGCTCGTGTGAATCAAGAATGGTTAGAAAAAAACGTTCCTAGCTTCATTTCTGCTCAACAATGGCTCTCAAATTCGCCTGATGCGAATCCGCTGGATTTCTCAATCTGGGGTATGTTGGACAGGAAGGTCTTGACTAAAAAATACCAGAGCGTTGATGCGCTAAAAGTGGCCCTTCAACGAGAATGGCGCAAACTTCCACAAAATCACATTCGTGCAGCATGCGACTCGTTCTTCGACCGTCTACGGGCCATAGTTAAGGCCAAAGGTAGCGATATCGAAAATCTCAAGTAGATTCTTAAAATTTAAACATTTCCCAACAATTATAGCGTTTGATCAATAAAATCTGTGCATGGAAACTAAAAATATAGTCTTTTGGATTGGTAACACTTCGAATCAGCCCCCCTGTATAGCTATTGGCGTGTACCTGCGCAGATTTTAGAAAGTATGTGTGCACATGTTGCTCCAAAACACCGTTATATATGTATACCCACGTATATACTATGTATGTACAAGGAACTGCACGTCCGCTTATAACGAGGATTACCTGTACTCTAAACTTTATTTATAAAAACCTAAAATTTTGTTATGCTTGCAAAACGCTAAATATTGAAATATTTATCGACTTATACTTGCCATGGGGCGCTCCCGCACCACTTGATTAGTCCGCCAATAGCATTAAACATTGAATTATTATCTAAAAAATTACCTTTGTATATAGTCCGACGGTTATTCATAAAATTTAAGCTTTGCGTCAAATCTGAACTTTAGATAGATTTAATAAATAAAAAAAATTGCCATTTTTTGTCGGACTGCAATTTGGGTGCATTATATTTGTCGGACACACATTCAATTAAGCATATAAACCTTTCACAAATCCAATTTTTTTTTTTGTCCGACAGTTATTAATAAATTTCCACTAACTCGTGGAAAAGCCGATTTTCACTGTCGGACGGAAAAATCGGCAAGTATATTTTGTCGGACAATGTAAAAATATTATTTTGCACGTTATTTTTAAACGATATTGAGGAAATCAGCTTGTTATTACAAAATTTTTTTAAGTCATTTTTTTGGCATGTTTAATTTGGCAGACACCCTTATGGAACCAAAATTTTTGTCGGACAAGTTTTTTTTCGGATATTTCACAAAGTCGACTTTTGAATTCATTAAACAGCAATATGTTATTAATAAATTTTGTACACCACTTCAAATTGACCACTTTTGGAAAAGCTGGAGAGGAAAAGCTTTGTTCTTCGAGATTTTTCAGGTTATAAAACAGAACAAGAAAATTCTAAGCCACAAAACCTGATAAAGCAGCTTGAAGGCTCAGTCTTTTCAGGACTGTTCCAGAAAAATTTTATACTTTGTTTTTCATCAATAAAGAAATACCCCATTTATTTTTTTTTAATTTATTTTTTTTTTAATAACGAGTAGCATAACGAAAATAAATAACCTTAGAACTATTAACAAATATTTTTTTTCTGTAAAAAAATAAGTAGACCCTTTCTGTAATTCAAAATAATCCATTTTGATGCACCTGTTTTTTTTGAGCTATAACTAAATATTTAAAATCTAGTTTTTTCAAGAAAGTGGACAAAATCAGTTTTCGAACTTTTTATTGATTGCTAGACATCTTTTCAGTTATATAGAAAAAGCAGCACCCATATTTTGACCTTCACAATCATCAGGTAAATCATAATCTTAAGAAATAAAAGTATCAAATTTTTCTGGGACAGTCCTTACTCCAAAAATCAGGTTAAGTTATTCCAGTACCCAGGTTCTATAATAATTTTATTAAACAACTATAGCATAATTTAATATTTCATATAAAACAGGCGATGGAAACTGTCGCCTATTCGAAAGTCTAATTTATGTCCCAAAATTCCTAAATAATAAAAATATAAATGAAAGTTTTTGGAGTCAAGCCTCCCAAAAATTTATTTTCTGATTAAAATCTTTTTGGATGTAACCCGCGAAAATCCCGGTAAGGCTCTGGTAAGTGCTGTCGTCTATTTGGAAACCGTATGGTATGACTTTGTCGAAGAATGTTAAGGAATCATAATTCCTATTTAAAATTGAGTTCAGTTTTTGCACTGACTATAATAAGTTTTAACTCTTAAAGCTCCTTGTTTAAATAACTTTTAAACTACTAAGCCAACAATTTGGCTTTAACCGTAAATGAAAATATTACCGCATTTGGCTGCCAAAACAAGTTTTCATTTGTTTTTGTTGTTTTTTTATTCCACAACAGCTAATTAGAAAAGTTATTTTTTCTGTTCTATATATGAAAACAGTTAGCAAGCTAACCAACTCGGAGATACATAATTTACCAAAAAGTTTTCACTTTGAGTTTGGTTTTTTTTTTCTGTTTTTATGGTTATTTTATCGTGTTTTTTTAGTATGCTCTCTTTTCTTATAGGTGCATTAACCAAGGTGAGGCTAGCACCACCAGCAGCCCACCTTAACCTAGGGCATCAACAGTAAAGAGAGTGTCACACCTCTTGGTAAATAATCAACCATTGGCTGGAATAAATCACAGAATTTCCCAACTCCAGCGTTGCGCTCCTCTCTCAACAGCAACGACGATGATGACGACGACGACTGTGACTGTGACTACGATGACGATGAAACATAAAAATAAGGTGGGAAGGTCGTTACGGTGTGCTGTTTGCTACTGAGTGAGTGTATTTGTATGTGTACATGGGAAAGCTTTGAAGGTAACGCGCACACACTTGCACACATAGTCACATACAACTGTAGATATACACAAAATAGAAGGATGGACAACTTAATGGTTTAGATGGGAGCACCTGAATGAAGGTGGAGCTACGGTCTCATTTGTGTTTACCTACAAAAAGTTGAGAAAAAAAGGAAAACCGAAAAAACGAAAAAGTGCTTTATGTATCTTGTTTTCCAGGAGTAGAGTAAGTGTTAAAGCAAAGTATATATGTGCATATGTAGGTATTGGTACATAGAAGAAACCAAAAGTACTACGGGTACCTACCTTCGTGCTTTTATTCCCAAGGTATTTGCACTTGCTTTGCTGTACGTCTGTCCGATTGCTTGTGAGTTTAAGTGCTCATGAGCACTAACAGCAGCAACAGAAAAGCATCAGCAACATCATTATCCTCAGTAGCATCTACAGGAACAATGATTACACTGCTGGCAGCAACGCAATATAGGGAACATATGCGCACTCTCAAGATTTTGATAATTTTGTAGCTGTTGCAGATGGTTGCCGCCAGTAGGTGCAGCTGGTTGTTTGTTTCACTGTTGTGTTAACGTTAGAAAATTTTGTGAGTTTTGTGACAATCGAATTTTATTCAAAGTTTACGTTAAGAGGTGTTCCTTAGAATTTTCAGCATTCTTAAAATCTTTTGCCTAAGATTGATTCTTTATGACGTATAAGTGATTTTGGAAATAAATTGCATCCATTAAATTTAAAAAAATCATCCAAACGTTTCAGACTTTCTGACATAAAATTCTCAAACTTTTTCCTTATATTTATATTTTTTAAAAAAAATTAAACCAACTTTTTTATCGTAAATTTTCTATCAGCGACATTATTACAAAATGGATATTTTTAGAGATCAATACGTAGGGGCATTGTTTGATATAATACAAAAACAATTTTAGAGTGCACCCCATAATTATACACTTTCTGACACAAAAGTAAAAGTTAAATTTTTTGGTTTTTGTACCGTAACTTTTGCAAAATTGAATCAAAAAATTTGAACATTAAAATTTTTTCATTATTTATGTTCCTCTATCGACCAAAAAATTTTTAAGTTAATCGGACTTATGACCCGTGAAACATTGACGAACTAGAGTGGAATGCCCCATATATCAACGTATACATATATATATATCAGCCTTCGAAATAGCTGATACCCAAATTGCCATAATTTATTAAACAAATTTTTTATGAATATGTAGCAATCTTTGGAAAAATGCTTCAGATACTTAGACAAATAAACATGCAAATAGGTCCTTCCAAAAACCTGGTTTTGTGTTAAACCAACACTGTGTGAAAGTTGATAAACTGTATTTTATATACCCAAAGAGTTTCAAACTCTACCCGAAAATGCTATATTTTTCTGCATCTTTTAATGTGGTACCTGTCACTAAATTATATAAGAATTAAAAGGTTCAGGCTCCTGAAATACCCTTTATATATATTTTAAAAAAGCTTTGCAATTCACTAAGCTAAAACTTTGTAGGAGATCTAAAAAAGGATCATCTTCTTTTTCTACTATTAAAGTAACACTTTGAAAAATCATCAGACTAAACGCATAAAAACTTTAACATAAGTTTGTAAATGTGTGATTAGATTAAATCATGCATTATCATCAATTTTTAAGCATTTAATAAATTTCTTCGCCAAAAAAAATTTTGATGACTAGAAGCCCATTCATTAAATACTAGTGGTAATGATATTCACATTCATTTAACGCCTAACATTTCGTGACCAAAGTATTTATTAGGCGGTATTAGAATTCAAATCTATATCATTAGTGGAAATGAAATGCTTCAAAACCATTTGCTTAGAAATACCACAGTGTCTTTAGTAACGATAATTAATTTTAGGACCACAGAGGATAACTGAGTAAGTCAATACTTGATCACAAGGCAAAGCCGTATAACGCTTAGCCATTTATTAAAAGTCGACTTACTTAATTTTTCACTATGCCCATAGGTTTAGGCCTATAAATTATAAGAAAAATTAGATAAAACTTTTGTATTTGAGGTTTGAGTTAAAATGAAATTAAGCTATCGAACTACTTATTAAAATCGTTAAATGTTAAAGAGAACAAAACTAAACAACGCAGCTACCCGATACGACAAGATGTTTCATACAGCACTAGGTATTGCGAGAACCATCGAGAATGTTCCTATTACATCTGGCAGATGAATATATGAGGCGTTTTTTTCGAGACATCAGTGCTGTTTCAAATAATGATATTCACTTCACCTGCATCGTTGTTTTTGAAATTTGCCTTTAGAAGTGTTTAAACATATGCTTTGAGAACTGTTTGGGTATTATTTATTCAAGGGAATTTTGGGTATTATATCCTAAGTTACGTCCTAGTGGCAATTTCATATAAAATGCCTCCATCCCTTCTTTTACTTTGTATTACCTTTCTCGAAGCCAACCAACCAACTAACAAATCAAACTCAAATCTTCAACTCGAAGGTGCCGTCGGTTAAAACATAAAAAGGTTCCTTCAACAATACACCGATCCCTGTTTGTTCGTCGTGTTTCTTTGGTTGGTTGCCAACATTTGCACACCTCGATTAACGTGAGAAAACGAGATGCCGGAATGAAACGGGGCACAGCGCCAACTCACGTAAGCGAGAACGAGTCAACAAACATAATGGCAATAGCAACAGCTACGTAACGCAACGTAAGCAACCCAACTGCTGCTTGCGGTTAGGTATTTCAGAATATGACAACAACAACAGCCACTACGACGATGACTTGGAGTATATGAGAAAATAATGACGACTGCGACTCATCGACGACAACACTCACACACGTTCGTTATCACTGGGGCAGTCTGTCAGTCAGACTTTGCGCTCACTCACGTAAGCAGCGGCAGTGGCAGCGCTCATCACCATCACAAACGCAGGTGCACAACACACACAAATGCCACTTCTTCTCTTTCATAGCCATTTAGTTCCACTCCAAGTCTTCTCATCGTCGTAGGTTCGTTCATTCGTTCGTTGCTTATTCTTTTTCTTCTTCTGCTTTTATATACTCGCTATGTCTTGGCGCCGACTACGTCAACGTCTAGGTCTGCACACCTACCGCAGGTATATAGCGTTCTCTTTTCCCACCTCTCACGAGACGCGAAATCCCTACCTTTCCCGGGATGAAGAGTTTGGGTGTAGGGAAATTTCTTTCCGCAGGTAGATTGGTGGATGCGTAAGGTATATAACCAACACATACACACGCATACACAGCATCACACAAACTAATAGATGAACACACGTGCTGGCTGACACTGAGGGAAGCTTCATTTACTTGTGGTGGGCTGCTCATCTCATCCAACTCTACCTTGACGGTCATGCGCAGTGACCCCAGAGCAAAGTAGGTTTGTATGTACGACTGTGCTTTTAAGAAGCACAACGTAGAGCTTTTCCTTTGTGAGCAGCGACGACGATTGCTTTAGATTCTGCTTCTGCACCTGCAAAGACGACGTCGTTTTGACGCGCTACAAGCTTTTGTTGATTCAAAATATGATTTGTTGCCTCAATTGAGAAAATGTTGAAGATTGAGAGCCAAATGCAGAGAATGAGCGTAAGTTTACATACCAGAGCATTTTCCACTAGTCAATGCTGTTGTAGACTTGGAGAAGTTTTCGGAATTGAAAAATTTACACTGCACTTAAAATTAAAGGAGAAGATGTTAAACTTTCAAAATATATGTTATTTTTTGGCGGGAGTTTATATTTCAATACCAAAACGAGACGCTATCATATTTTTCTCTAAATTAAGTTAAAAAATTAAAAATTAAATGTTAATCATACGACATAATGCACTATATTGAAAGGATCGCTATAAATGAATAATTTTTTTGAGAAACTTTAACAAATGGCCACTTCAGATTATTAGGTTGGTTTCGCTATTAAAAATTAGTTTTTTCTTCATTAAATTCTGAATAATTAAAGAATAATAATAATAATTTAAAGAATAAACGAATTTACTTTCAAAGGAAACGTCTCCATCTATATTTGTTTTCGTCATTTTGCTCTCCTTTCCTCAGCAATGTTTGTAGGGACATATTTTGTTCCAACAGACAGATGTCGTTGTCAGCTACACAATTTTATTATATTTGTTTATATTTGATGTCATCGCTTCAATAGAAAAAAAGAAGAGTAACAACATAAGATGCTGTTATTGAAGTCTACAGTTTGTTTCATTGCTGAGCATCAGCGTGTTCCTTTTACTGCCGATCTATTTATTCGCATAAATTTCGCGTATAGTGACCTAAAGCGGCGCCATGCAACACAACATGTGATTACACTATGCAACAAATGAGTAAAAATTTTTTCCCCAGGGAATGCCATTATTCATTTTATATGTAAAATGGGCTGCTGATTCCGAAAATCGCATTTTTTTTTTTTATTTCGTGTCGTTAAATCGATGAATTTAACTATATGATCCTTACATTTGAGGTGTATTATGTGTTCAGTAAACTTATGCAGGATATAACGAGGAATATTTTTGTAGACAATTTTAACCCTCTAAAACCCCCACATGTGGGTCATTTTGACCCCCTCACATTTAGGTCAAAATGACCCACTTGTAAAGGTCTTAGAGGGTTAAAATATTCCTCGTAATATCCTGCATAAGTTTACTGAACACATAAAACACCTCAAATGTAAGGATCATATAGTTAAATTCATCGATTTAACACAAGAATGCGCTATTTTTGTATTTTTCATGTACAGTGGATTAAAAAACTTCAAAAATCGATTAAAAAAAAATCTGACGTGCTGGAGAAAAACGACGAGACACGGGTATTTTTTTTTCATCGCCTACTTTAAGAATTTTATGGATTTTCTCATGTGTTTTACAAAAAGTTTCAATTATCGAACAGTTTATTACAAAAAACGAAAAAAATAGGGAAAAACGCATTTTGGTAACTTTTCAATGAATTGTATACAAATTTTGCATTTTTCTATGGATTTTTTTAAGTGGTATCTTATTTTCTTCACAAATATACAGTCTATGAAACAAAAAAAAATAAATTATAAAAAGTTATTTTTTCTTGTATAAATCTGCAGTTGATTTTGATTTTTTCTTAATTTTTTCGAAAAAAAAAAAAATGTTTTTTTTAGAAATCAATTTATTTCGCCGAAACTAACAAGCCAACCAAAAAGTGATGTGAATATCATTTGTAGGTAATTTAATTGCCTTTAATATGACATATAATACGTTTGAATACAAACATTGGTTCTTGAGATATTTGTATTCAAATGGAACTATCTTTTTTTTTTGGTCCGAAAACCGAAAATGACCAATATCTCGAAAACGACACGAAAAAAAAAAATGCGATTTTCGGAATCAGCAGCCCATTTTACATATGAAATGGATAGTGGCATTCACTGGGAGATTTGGCTGTTGCATAGTGTTTTTGGTGTTTTTGTTGCCATTATTGTTGTTTGCACAGAACCTGCGCGTTGACAATGCAACATGAAATTAGCATAATTGTTGAATATTTATTGTTAACGTTTAGATTTACGAGTATACATTCAGCTTACTTATTTGCCTTCTAAATTCTAACCAAATTTATTCAGAGAAATGGACAGGCAAAGTAAATTAGGTACATATGCAGAGCTTAATCATATTTGGTTATATGGTTATTTTTGACTATATGGGTGATTCTCAGATAGCTGTACTTTTTGTGTCCTCTAGCGATTTCACCTATACAGTAGGCTTTTTTCCACAAAAAATTACTTTATAAGTTAGAAACTATGTTTTTCTAATAGAGCGGATCAATTTTGCCACCAAATAATTAGTGGTCTACTGTGAAAGTTTGCAAATATACCCCAAATGTCACAAACGTGGCATGTCCTACCTCTCCTTTTTATAAACAAAACGATGAAAAACGACCAAAAAACGGAAATAGAACAGAAAACAAGTTACTACACATATTAAGTAAATACTTAAGGCTACAATATTCTGAGCTCATCTGCAGTTTTAAATAATTTTTAGAGGGCACAATTCCGAATTTTGGAAAAAAAAATTTCTTGAAAGCATTATGCTACTACTGCATGGTACTACTGTTTCAGTCAATAGATTGCAATACATATGCATTAATTCTGATCACTATCTATCACCCAAATGTCATCATGTTCAGACGCGTCCAAAAAGAAATCTGTTTGCGTTTTATAGGGCAGTTTATAAACAAAAACAGTTTTTTTTTTAAATTATGGTCACAAACATGGCACTCGGCACTCCCAGGTAGTACATTTTATTTTATGCATGAAACAATTTTTTTGTAGGATTTGCATACATGACCCCAAATTCTTTCGGAAAAATCTTGAACTCAAAAGCGTGCTTTACAATGAGCTATAAACTACAAAAATGCCACAAACGTGGCGCATCAAAAATGTCACAAACGTGGCACTTTTTATCAGTCTGCAAAAAAACATATTTCGATATAAAGTTTGAGTTACAGATGTTTAGTTGAAGGCTATTAATTATGTTTTTAATACAATTTTTCTACACCATCAGAATCCTAAGTTATCCTTTCTCAAAAGTGAAAAAATCACTGTTTTGACATCTACTTAAAGCTATACAACAAATACAACAAATAGTAAAATAAATTTTTGTAAACGGATATGAATAGTCAAATTTATTATCAACCGTGTTTCAATTGGATTCCCAGCTTCTGAGTTAAAGTAAGGATATCTTTCGGTAACATACAAAGGATATTTTGAGACCGAAAAGTTACAAAAAATCAAGTTTTATTATTTTTATCAATAACATATTTAATAACAAAAATTTCGAGACCTTGCAGACCATAATCGCATGAAAAATGCCAGTTCTATGCTAGATTTAGTGAATGACCCTACTAAACTACTGCTTTGCAAATTAACAGAATCAAAATATCATCTGCTCATTCACTAAATCTACAACAGAGCCTTATTTTTTCATCCGATTTTAGTCTGCAAGGGCTTAAAATTTTTGTGATAAAATATATTTTTGATAAAAATAATAAAACTTACCATTTTTGTTAATTTTTCGGTCCAGAAAATCCTTTGTGTGTTATTGAGAGGTATCCTTTTTTCAAAGGCTTATAACTCGAAAACTAAGAATCCAACTGAAAAACGGTAAATTATATCTTATTGATAATAAATTCGGCTGTCTGAATCCATTGACAAAAAATAATTTTACTTGTTGCTGTTTTTGTTAAGTAGATGTCAAAACTGTGATTTTTTCACTTTTGAGCAAGGATAACTAAGTATACTGATGTAATAGAAAAAAATCAAGATCAGATTCGTAATTTGGAGATCCTAATCCACCATAAAAACAGAGGACAGGAAACCATAGTTGATCTCTAGGGCGGTAGGGTATAAAAAAAAATGGACCACCGGAGACATGACACTGTTGCAAAATTAGTCTTGAAGTGTAAATTTGTCATTATATGCAATATATCTCTCATCAAAACGCTTCAAAACCATCGTTTTCCATACTGTGTCTAAAATGTCACAAACGTGGCAATTTGGTCACAAAAGTGGCAGCAAAATTTCTTAATTTCGACCTCAAAGCCGTTAATTCAAACTTGTAGTTGATCTACTTAAAAAGTGAGTTTTAAGGCATCACATGACAAGCTCGGCAGAGAAAGTAGACCCTTTTTAAAAAATTCATAACTCAGTAAAGAATTTATATTTTTAATTTTTTTTTTTTATTAATGCAGATAATCAATTAAATTACAATAAAAAAAAAAAAAAATTATATATTTTATTCCGTTATTATGTTGTAGAGCTCTGAACTGGCGGCAGAGAAAAAAAGGTTGCCTGATGGTTTTCACGCTGGGAGTCGCCACAATAGTCCGATCTGGAAAAAATATGTTTTTTTGGAATCTTAACAATCTTCCGTAAGTCCCGACAAGAGCTTTTTTTTAAATTTTTTTTTCGATTTTTGGTGATCTTCCAAACTTGAAAATTTATTTTTCACTAAAAAAAATTGACTTTAAACACTCATAATAATTCGAAAAAAAAATTTAAAAAAAAAGCTCGTATCGAGACTTACGGAGTCAAGTTTAAAATAATACAAAAATGTGGAAAAAAAAATTCATCAAAAAATGTTTGCTGTGGCGTGAAAACCAGTACGAAAAACATGGTTTCGAGATAAACGCATTCAAAGTTTGTGAAGTTTGCCATCTGCCGTCGGCAAGTAGTACAAAGAATAAAAATGAATGCTCACTAATGCTGCTGTAACTTTTGAAGGGGTAGGAATTTTTTCATGAAATAATTTTTTTTAGAATCTTTAGAATATTTACTAAAATGCAAAATTAAAAAAAAAGATGAATCTGAAAAAAGTTCACTTGTCATGTGACCCCTTAAGATAAAAAAAAAAAAAAAAACAATTCACACTTGTTCCTTGGATAATTCTAAGCATTTTATGCCATGTGCACTTTTTTGTAAGATGCCTCCCTCTTGAGTAAAAAAGCGTTTTGCCTTTCATGGGGCTGCATTACTATGTTTCAAACGTTATATCATCGAGTCTTCTGGCCCAAAAAAGTCCTAACATATTTTGTCTTGAAGGTTTTTGAGGGCTCTTTCGAATGAGATCTTTTAAATTAAAAAATGTTCATTTCGTGTAAAGCACGATGACTTTTTTCCTTGAAAACCGTTAAATTTCGCCTTTTAAAAGCAGTTTTTCGTTTTTTAAGAGGTGTAAAAATTTTTTTTTTGTCAAAATTACAACGTAGGTTCTAAAGTTCATTAAAAAACAAACAAAATGAATGTTTTTAACTAACTCTAAAACAAATTTTTCAAATTGTTTGACAACATTTTATAATTAATGCTAAAAAAAAAATAATAAAAATATATTTTTGCTTTGAGCCACCTTTAAAAATGCATTTAAAAATCTGAAAAAATTCATGAGATATTCTGTCATGATGTAGAACGTGATGCCAAAGTATATCTAAGAAAATCGAAAAAAATTTTTTTTTTGAACAGCCTTAGTGTTTACACAAGATAGCATGAAGAAACTTGCAAAAGTCGAAAAAAATTATCTGCCAATTTTACAACTCGAAAAAGCACAGTTATCTTATGATCACCCATATACGTTAGAGCAGTGCAGTGTTCGATTTTGTCTGTCTGTCTAATGTGTTAAATAAACATAATAAAAATTAGTGCCATTGCAGTCTTGGTTTAGGTCTTGATCTTGGACATTGAGTCTTGGTCTTGGTTTTGATATTAATTCTTGGTCTTGAAAAAATTTTTAGAGATTATTGAGTATTCAAAATTTCGAAACCTTATTTCTCCAAAGCAGTTGAGTTTTTAAGATGCCAAATTTCAAATTGAGGGATGATTTTTTCCTCGAAAAGGGCGTGGTGAAACACCTACTTACTATAAATTACCGAGACTGAAAAGCAGTCTTGGTCTTGACGATTGTCGTGACGAAGACCAAGACCATAACATTCTTGGTCGTGATCTTGCAAAGATATCAGCGTCTTGGCTTTGAAAAATTACCAAGAACAAGACCTTACCCCAAGACTAATTTTACTCATAACTAACTAAAACCAAAGCAACGAGTTTAAGTTAAACTCACATTTAAAAAAGTTAAACCAAGTTTAACAATTTAATCAAGTTTAATTTAAGGTAAGTTTAAACTTACAATTGAAAACTGGCCTTATATTTGTTTTATTATTTACCCTTACGATTAATTACACAGGCCCACAAAAAAAAAAGTACCCTGCGCGAAAGATCAGACCACCTGAACTTTATGTTTTTGGGGTCGCTGAATCCGAATATGGTGCCAGAATAGCGAAGTTGGTTCGCGTTTTTTCAGAAATCAACAATTATGCTGAAAAATTTGAGATTTTTTTCAGCATTAGTACCCTGCACGAAAGATCAGACCACCTGAACTTTATGTTTTTGGGGTCGCTGAATACGAATATGGTGCCAGAATAGCGAAGTTGGTTCGCGTTTTTTCAGAAATCAACAATTATGCTGAAAAATTTGAGATTTTTTTCAGCATTATTTCTGATTTGTGAAAAAAATCGAACCAACTCCGCTATTCTGGCACCATATTCGGATTCAGCGACCCCGAAAACATAAAGTTCAGGTGGTCTGATCTTTCGCGCATGGTACTTTTTTTTTTTGTGGGCCTTTGTTATGAATTGGTTGCATACGTATGAAATCAAATAAGTGAATAAAATTTATATGAAAACAGGAACAAGATATGCAGAATTTATTTGTAATGTTGTGTAATTCGTGTGAAACATTATCACACTAAAAAATGCGGTAATTTTGAGCATTGGTCAACTAGCATGATCAACTTCAAGCAATTTTCAAAAATAACAAACAATCAAAGAACTTTCGCCCTTTTGATAATTTTGTTGTTTTTGTTGTTGCTTAACACTTTGTTGTTGTTAATACCTTATAAACAAAACGAATTCTCTAATTGAATTTTAATTACAGTTTTTACTTGATTCTCGAACTTTTGCCTTCAGCTTTATTCTGTTTTTTTTTTTTTTGGATTTTTGTTATGCCGTAGCACAACCTTGACATCAACATCAATTCATTATCATCAGTGTTGTTGCTGTTTTTGAAAATTTCCAAAATATGCAAAAACAAAACTTTAAACTTAATTTATAACTTTTGTTCAGTATTACAAAGAGAGCGAACGAATATTAAATTTACATAAAAACTCCCAGCTTCTAACTCAAAACTTCATGAGCCAACGTGTCGGTCGGTCTGTCTATCGGTTTTTGTGTGCTTCCACCTCATAAGTTGATTGAGTTTTTTTAATAAAACTGTTGTTATTGTTTTGTATCATAATTTTCACCACCTTTATTAATTTGCCATCCAAAGTCTTTGTTTGGCGCCAAAAGAAAATTTCCATTGTTTCCGGTATCGTCTTTTCTCCTTTGCTTTCGCGTATTATGATGGCGTCCTTAGTGTAACAGTGTGTTCAGCGCTAACGTTGTTTTTTGGCATCAGTTGTGCCGGAAGCGCTCAGCGTTGTTTTGTCGAGGCTAAGTTTTGAAGCGTTTTCACACTATCTTCCTGTGCACGTTGCTTTGTCGCCGTGGCCGAAGCGGATGTAGAGGCTGCCGTTACAAATAACAGGAATCAACTTTAATCACCTTGTTAATTAAATCAGTTCCCTTTGTTTATCATGCTACTTATTGTTGGAGGGTTTTTAATTTTTGTTTTTTTTTTTATGCTTTTTATACGGGCTAATACAACGTAAGTACATACTTCCAAAAGTTATTTCAAGGCGCAGCAGTTTCTTACGATTATTTGTAAAATGATCAGATGATAATCGCTGTGTTTATGTATTACAGGCTTACTGGAGAAGTGCTCCAAAATGGAATATAACTTAGTAAATAAAGAAAAGTGTTTTCGTTTCAAATATTATACCAGCTACGTGGCTAGTTCTTTTTTTTTAACATATTGAAATATAAATGCACAATAATGTTGCCTGATTTAAAAAATAAACAACAGATAGGAATTTATTAAGAACCAACAAAATTTAGCAACCAGGCCCAATGCTTTACGATATGGTTACACATAGTAGAAGCAGCACACCACATAATGGTATAATATAGCACAGCAGATATACGTATATTCATCTAGTAAAAATAAATGATGAGAAAAGTTGTTATGCAGCTTTTCGTCGTAGATGTGCAAAGCATTTACGGAAGAAAAATAGTGAAAAGAGTAATAAGTAAAACAATTATGAAGATATATTCATTGCAAAAAGCCGTTGCATATATGCGCTTTGAGAGAGTGCTAGAATCGTCGAGAAAGTTCCACCATACTTTAGCAAATGACTATATGGAGACGTTTTCTGTAATGTTGGTAAGTTGAGTTCTTATTAAACTAAAGCGATGTGGAGATTAAGCGTTCTTAGTTTATTAAAGTAGATTTTAAAAACATTTGTTAGTAAGTAATTTGTAGTTTTAAATAAAGTAAATAAAAACAAAAAATTTTAGTAAACTTTTCAACAAATTATGACTTTCTAGTTTTCACCATGGGGGTTATCGTGAATCAAGATTCCCGGGGAATTTTCTTAAACTGCAATAGAGAATGCACGGCAGTCCGAGAAAATTCCCCGGGAATCTTGATTCACGATAACCCCCATTTGAAATATCGTCTCAAACTCTATCCGAATGGGCAAAAAAGTGGAAACCTCTTTTCATAGACCACGTCATATATCTTTTCATCTTCGCTGGGAATTTTCTATGGATAATTTCATAGGGCAAAACCGAGATATCTCCATTTGTCTTGATCCTTTGCAAAACGATGTGAGTTTTCGAGTTATTAACATTCATTTGTTTGAAAGTAATCTTTATTAATTGTAGTGTATGTTATAGTTGGTTTGTATGGAACACATTTTATGTTTTCTGCTGCTACTTTTGTGTTGTCATAGTGTTTTTATTGTTGTAGTTGCGGCAAATTACAAGGGTTATTGAGCAAATATAGGGGGCATATAGGATTTTGTTAACGCAATAAGAATCTGCATTTTGACAGTAGCAATTTTTCAGTTTCGGTTTTATTTCTTTCATTTTTGTTGACATTTTGCTTTTAAGTGTGGGTTTAAATTGAACACGTTTATGTTATTAATTTTTATTTGTTCATTCCATTTATAAGATTGCCCCATGAATGGTATTATTTGAATAGATGTGGCTAGAGGTTTTTAAATAAAAAAATTTCCCCTGAGATGATAAGTATGCGTGCAGAAGACTAACTTTCGCAATAGTATTTTTGTGAGTATTTTAATTGCGGGAATACCTGAAAAAATATATGATGTCTTTTGGGTGCAATAAATAACGAGATCAAAGCTTCTTCCAAATCTTTCAAATGGTAATGACAATTTTATCATGCTTGAGCTGTTTTTCATGTTACATTCTTTAATAACGCCGAAACTCACCATTCATTCATATCGTTTTCACCCATTGCAATTTTTTTACTGATTTGACTTACATAACAATCTTAAATTTTTCCACTAAAAATGCTTCCAAAACATTTAACATTTTCCTTTTTTTTAACATTCGTGTGACGGTAAAAAGGTGCTAGCTGTCTGCCGGTCTTATTTTTTGGTCTATTGGTCGCATTTTTTCAATTCATGTTTATTTTTATCCTCGTGTCGCATCTACGTTTGATTTGCGATTGGAAACATATTTCTGGCACATTTGAACGTAGTTGGCATTGCAAAAGTCGTGGAATTGGCTGTGAATTTCAACAGTTTGCTTCGTGCATGAGACGCATGTGAACAATCCGTGGGGCTGTTAAAAAAAAGCCAGACATGGCTCTATCTTATGGTCACTTTGGTATGCAAGGCACGTTGGTTGCAAGTAAGAGAGTGAATGCTGTGAAAATAACGGCTACAATTGTCTAATAGTGAGTCGACAGGACTTGCGCGAGCTTAGGCCAAAACACACAGAAAAATTATCAAAGGTAGAACTCGGAACTGTAGGCAATTATTGCGAAATTACCTTTCAAAAATAACTAAATTACAAAACAGTTTTAAACTTGTTTTAAAAAGCCCATTTTTTCCTCCTGAAAGGTCAAGGATTCGATGCATAACTACATATACATATCGTTATTAAGTACATTTTCAAAAATGCGCCTTTTTATGTTATTTTTTCCATTGCGCGTTTAACATCCTGTTTATTTTAACATCCTTTGCACGTTCACGACCTCCAGCATACGTTTGTACTCGAATCGAAACTAACAGACGACAGCGTACTCCACATGCCATATTGCCGGTATAGATTTACGTGATGTACGGAGAGTACGTAATGCTATTTTTTTTTTTCAATGCAACTTTTTGTAGTTTTGTTAAATCTTTTGCAAAATTCTTTTTTATCAGGGAGTTGTTTTTTTATTCTTACCCGTTGCATTACCGCATCACACATGTCCTGGAGGCATCAGCTGCCTGTTGTTGTTTTTGTTACCATTTCCTTTTGAGGTTGATTCTTTGAAATAAATCATCTGTGAAGGTGTTACTTTATGTTGCGTTACTGCTTCCGTTCTGGATGTTATATTTGCAGCCCCATAGCTGACAGTTTTAATACCTTCGAATGAAGTTGAAATTTTTTTGGCTTTCAAAGTATTTCGCAGAATTCCCTTACCAAATTTGTTTTTGCAGTAAATATGTAGTCGTGACATCATAGGGTAAAGTAATACAGATTGGTGGATATCGACATTTAAAAGCCTGGAAATGTTTCGGTTTGTAAGTTTGTTTGGCTTACCATTTCGTATGAGTAACAATTATTAGAGAAAATTTTAGACGCATTTTTAGTAAAATGTATGATCATTTCTGAGGTCAAATGCTGCAGGCCAACAGAAAAATGGCTTGGTTTTTAGATAAGACTTATCATTGTGAAGTAATGATAGACAAAATATACCTAACACTGTTTTGTAAGAAAAATATGCATCCACGTTTGTACGTTATCAAATCGCACAACGATTGCAGAGATATACCGCTTAAAGTGATTATGTGGCGTTAGAAACCCATTTGTGAAATCATCCTCACTTTCCATGCATTTACTTATCTCATGATAAAATGAGAGCTATCTTTAATCTCCAAAATTTTTAAAGCAACTTCACATCGAGCCATGATAAAACGAAATTCTTCCAAGCATGGAATGAATCCAATTGTGTACTGATACCCGAGATCTCTATATCGGACTTTGTAGTCTACTAACAGTTTAGCTCTGGTTTCCTAGAGTTGCCATTTAGATGCTGTGTGCTGCTTAAGATACATACACAGGGCACGGTGTGCCTTAACCCGTTCTAAATCGGACGTCGTAGCACATCAAATTTTTTTCCAGATTCTGCTTACTTATCGTTCAAATGATGTATAAAAAAATTTTCACTCGTGACTCCTCGACTAAATTTTGAGATAATCGCTTTTCCAATTGGGGCATTTTCCCATACAAAAAGAAAAAAAAAATTTTTTTAACTACATTAAACAAAAATTAAAATAATCACAATCGATGTGTTTTGCGATGCTTAACGCGAATCCAACCTTAGAATTGCTCTATCGTGTATAGCTTATGAGATATTGTAACCTAAAGACCAAAAAAAGTCGTTTTTTGCCATTTTTTGAAGCTATATAACTATGTAACATATCATTTATTCGTCAAATGTGGCTTAAATATTTGAAAGCTCCAATCTTTTCCTTTAAAACCTAATTTAAATTATATTTATATCTTCATGCTTCTAAGAGATATCGTAGACCGAAATATTGTCAAAACGGGTTTTTTGCACTTTTGTGTCTTTTTAGGTTAGGATATCTTTGAGGAAAAAAAAGATATCAACATAATTTAAATTAGGTTTTAAAGGCAAAGATTAGGACTTTAAAGTTGCTTACCAGATTTAACGAAATTAAAATTTCTTTCACATTTTAAACATGTTCAACGAACCGACTACTTCAAAATTCAGCCGTATGCCATACACGTAACAACACTCGGGGTGTCAAACAGCTGAATTTAGAAGTAGTCGGTTCGTTGAACATGTTTAAAATGTGAAAGAAATTTTAATTTCGTTAAATCTGGTAAGCAACTTTAAAGTCCTAATCTTTGCCTTTAAAACCTAATTTAAATTATGTTGATATCTTTTTTTTCCTCAAAGATATCCTAACCTAAAAAGACACAAAAGTGCAAAAAACCCGTTTTGACAATATTTCGGTCTACGATATCTCTTAGAAGCATGAAGATATAAATATAATTTAAATTAGGTTTTAAAGGAAAAGATTGGAGCTTTCAAATATTTAAGCCACATTTGACGAATAAATGATATGTTACATAGTTATATAGCTTCAAAAAATGGCAAAAAACGACTTTTTTTGGTTTTTAGGTTACAATATCTCATAAGCTATACACGATAGAGCAATTCTAAGGTTGGATTCGCGTTAAGCATCGCAAAACACATCGATTGTGATTATTTTAATTTTTGTTTAATGTAGTTAAAAAATTTTTTTTTTTCTTTTTGTATGGGAAAATGCCCCAATTGGAAAAGCGATTATCTCAAAATTTAGTCGAGGAGTCACGAGTGAAAATTTTTTATACATCATTTGAACGATAAGTAAGCAGAATCTGGAAAAAAATTTGATGTGCTACGACGTCCGATTTAGAACGGGTTAAGGCACACCGTGAGGGATAATGATATTCTTTCTCAGTGAACTGTATTAGACGTGTTGTGTTCTTCAAATTATTTTTGCTTAGTTTACTCTATGTTCGTTTTGTGGGGAGGATGCCAATAACTCTTCTGCCCTTCTTTAAGCTACACAGTCAAATGTTACCTCTGTCGTATGTGGAACATTTCAATATCCTGTTGCGTGCAGACTGCGTTGATTCTCTTTATTTTCTTTGCGTGGCGTGTCATAAGCCAGAAATCATATTTGGTTTATTTTTGTGTTTTTATATTTCTACCGGTTTGGGTAGGCAATAAATCAAATGCGGATTTTCGCCAATAACTTGATTTTTATCCTATTTGTTAGCTGTTGTGCAGTAATTTATCTGAGACACTTTTTGTGTTTATTATGTCCTTGGAAAAATAAAATTATGTACAAACTCCCTAGTTTGCATAAGAAATGGTGAGGGCCTTTAAATGTTTAATTCAGCTCAGTTAAAGTATAAATATGATTTCATATATATGTCAACAAATTAAGAACAAGGGGCAAACCCATCTTTTTGCTCTTCAATTAACTAAAATTTCTCGACCAGTACTATATGCCCTCCTAACTTATTAAGCATCATTCTTTCTTTCTACAGTCTTTCTACAAAAAAAAATTACCTTCAAGTTAACCTTTTGCCTAAAAGCCATCAATTTGTCAACAGCAAATCAAATTATGTCAAAAATAAAAAACGACACTGAAAAAGGGTGAAAATTTCAAAAGAAATTTTAAAAAATATACTGGAAAATACCTTTTCTTAAGCCAAACATCTTAACAGCGCTTACTTTGTCCTCAACTGTCAAGAATGAATGAAAAATAATGCAACGGAAAAATACAAAATAGCAATTAGAAATGTGCTGGCGGACAGACACTCGTTCAATCATCGTTGCAGGGAGCGCAAGTAAAGGGTTTTTAAGATGTTTGGTTGAAAAACAGAACGTGAAGACTGCCCGCGTGCCGAGAATATCAAAAATGGTGATTTTCATTACGTTTAAAAACACAAAATACAAAAAAAAACCAACTACCTTTTTCTAACACTTTGATGGCTGAAGGATTTTAGTGAAATGTTGCAAGGATACACTGTAGCGTTTGTTGTTGTTTTGGTTTTTTTTTTTTTAATTTTTGGAAAAGGGTCATCAATAATACGCGAAGAGCTTTCACGTTTATTTAACTGAAATGAAATGAAAAATGCGTAGTATCGCTTTCGCTAGAGAGGTTGGGAGGGGAAGTTTGTTCAATTGGATACGTACTATTACTTTGACTAAATTTTTTCCGACTGTAGGTACTTTCATAAAGACCGTAGTTTTTAAGTGATAAATTAAGGTAACATAAGTATAAGAAGCACTCCATGCCAAGTGTACCAGCTCAAAATTCGATTTCTCACAAATTTGGCAATATGGTAGATCCGGTGTGCAAGAACTACAATCCGGGAGGATTCGGTCCTAGTACCATTTGTTGTTAAAATACAGGGTGTTGAAGTTGGCGTTTTTAGTCATTTTCATGAAAAGGGTGTTTTTTCAAAAATTTATAGCTTACACTAAAGTTTATAAATTGATAAATCTAAGTTACTGGTTCTATTCATTTTGAAGTGTTCTTTTTATAAAAAAATATTTCTTGGTGAAAAAAAATTTTTGCACTTAAAAATACTTCTGAATTTTTTTTCAAAAAAATCCCCCTTAGATTTTTTTTTAAAAGTACTTTAAATTAAAGCATAATTTATAAGCTTTAAAATGATGTATGACTAAAGATGGGATTCGGACGCTTAATGGGAGTTTTTGGCTTTTGAACGCCCACGGAAGGCAAAAATCTTTTTTTCTCAAGAGGAAAGCATCTTACGAAAAAAGTGTACTAGGTAAAATATGCTTAGAATCGTCCAAGCAATACGTGTGATTTTTATGGATTTTTTTTTTAAACTTTTTTTTGAATAATTTTATAAACTTTAGTGTAAGCTATAAATTTTTGAAAAAACACCCTTTTCATGAAAATGACTAAAAACGCTAACTTCAACACCCTGTATTTTAACAACAAATGGTACTTGGACCAAATCCTCCCGGATTGTTGTTCTTGCACACCGGATCTACCATATTGCTAAATTTGAGCGAAATCAGAGAAAAAAAAATTTTGAGCTGTTACACTTGGCATGGAGTGCTTCATAAATTATACTAATGATACCTTGTTCAAATGACCTCCGTTTCTTTGCCTTATAGAGTAAAAGCTGAAAACTTAAATTTAGAAAAAAAAGTGTTGTCGATATGTTTGGATATATTTATGGAAATATTTTTCAAAGGAAAACTAAGGGGCTGTCCATAAACTCCGTGACGCTAAAATTCGCTAAAATGAACCCCCCCCCCCCCTATGTGACAAAAAGTGACGCTGGACCAGGCCCCCCCTAGCGTCATGTGACAGTAACCGAAACCCCCCCCTATCCATATTTTTTTTATGCATATAAGTACCAGTGCAAAAGTTGTTTAAGTTGTCTTTTGAGCACACTGATGCACGTATTTTCACGAACAATGCTAAATAGTAGAGAAAAATAAATTCTCATTATAAGTTTCTATTTATATTCATATTAATGTATCGAGCCCTAACCGCCAAAAAGGCTTGACCGACACGATTTCAGATTTCCGTTTTTCGAAAGAAATCGATAACTCGCGTCCATAGTATCTTTCCTTCAAATTTCATGACTGCAACAAGTACCATTACGAAGTTAAAGCGAAAGCAATTTTCACTCTGGCACTACAATGTATGCAAAGAAAATTCAAAAAAAGGTTCTACTGTAAAATTTGTTTTTTGACGGTTAAGTCTTTTTGGCGGTTAAGGGTCGATATAGTTGCACTAGTTTTGTCATTTTTTTTTTAGACGGGTATTGAATTTTGAACTTTGAGTTGTTATATTAAGTATTATGAAAATGACCTCTTTTCTGGTAAAATTTCCTTCATAAACTACAATTATTAAACTGACGGATTTCAGTATATCGCTGACGTTTAACGATTCTAAAGAATAACAATTTATGTTTTCAAAATACTCCTCAGTTCACACCGAAAGTGTGTTATAAATTGTTAATCATTATTTTTGTATGCAAAAATTACAAAACTAATATTTTTAATATTGTAATTTAAAGTCAGTGGGAAATCAATCCCTGAAGTTAGTTTTTATTTCCGTACTTTAATTCAACCTAATTGATGAAGGCTCTAATCCGACTAAAATGATTGGGTTGCATCAAATTGAACTCTACTGTGGAAGAGTACACGGAATGTAGACGAAGCAGTTAAAAATCATATTTCCAAAAGTCTTTTCAGTTGCACCGAAATTTAAGAAAACGTCACGCGGAACTCGTGTAGCGTTCTTATTTCTAGGCCTCGTTTTCAATTATATTAAATGGAGTTCCATTAAATTAAACTTAACTATGGAAAAGCTTACAAAATGAAGTTATGAACACTGTTTAAAATTTATCATTCGTTCACTTTCTAATAACTGACGAAAATTAAAACGGAAAGAATTCAATTTTTTTTTATAAAAGTTTCAATGAAAAAATTTAAATGTTCGGATTTTTACTTTTTTTTTAATTTCTCAAAACTGTGCTTTCATAAAAATTTAGAGAATTGAAATGATTGAGGAAGTACTATAATTGAATTTAAAATATTGCGATTGTTGATTCGAAGTTCGTAGAGTCAACACGGCCTTTTAAATCAAATAAAGACACTTCTCTGACAACCAAATCGTAAAAAAGTAAGAAAATCAAATGTTCTTATTAACTTAAGTTTAATTTTTAAATTTTTTCCTCTGAAATATAGGTTATTTTAAACTCCGTCCCGTGACGCTTGCTGGAACCCCCCTCCCCCCTGTGACAAAAAATGACGCTTGCTGGAACCCCCTCCCCCCCCTAGAAGCGTCACGGAGTTTATGGACAGCCCCTAAGCAAAATTATTCGCTAAAATTTTTTACATTTGTCGTAAAAGTAATAGACTAAGAGCCAGCGCTTGGCTGACCCTCCTCATAGTATCAAAGCTGAATTTTTTTGTGAATGTTCCTCCAATTGTAGGTATGAACTTCTGTTCTAGTGAATTCCTGAGAGGTGGTGCCTACGTGAGATATCGGGCGCAAAAGGTCGAGAAAAACAGTTTTTTGCAAATATCTCGCTAACGGTTATATTAACAAAAAAATTAAGTTCCACAATTTTGTAGCTCATTAAATTTCATTTCGAAAAATGGCGAAAACGGTTTTCGTACGATCTATAGTTTAGGAGATATGGTCCAGTGAAATTGGAACTTCCGATCCAACATATAAAATCCATAATTTTTTTTTTCTAGTCGGTCTATTTTATAGTTTCAAAGTATGCAACAAAATTCGAGACCAATTTCACTGTCGATCAGAAAGTTATTCAGGCACAAAGGTCGAGAAAATTAGTATCTCGATTACGCTTATTTCTACAAAAAAATGGTGCTCTACAATTTTGTAGCTCAGAAAATTTCATATCAAAAAGTGGTGCAAGTTGTTTTCTTACGATCCATAGTTTAGGAGATATCCTATTTTAAGGTATTTTCCGCATACAAGTGTTTATAGTAATATGAATGTTGATTTTCAAAGTACTATAACTACGCCTACGTCAGTGGGCATTCTTCAATAGCGGGTACTGACTTTTTTTTCAGTCAAACCGTGAGAGGTGGTGCCTTCGTGAGATATCGGGTGCAAAAGTCGAGAAAATCAGTTTTTTTAATGTTGATTTTGAAATTACTATAACTATGCCTACGTCATAGTATCATGGTTGAATTTTTTGTGGGTATTTTTCCAATAGTGGGTACCAACTTTTGTTTTAGTCAAACCGTGAGATGTGGTGCCTTCGCGAGATATCGAGCATAGTTATAGTAATTTGAAAATCAACTTTCAAAAAACTGATTTTCTCTACCTTTCGCACCCGATATCTCACGAAGGCACTACCGCTCATGGTTTGACTAAAACAAAAGTTAGTACCTACTATTGGAAAAATACCCACAAAAAAATGCAGCCATGATACTATGACGTAGGCATAGTTATAGTAATTTCAAAATCAACATTAAAAAAACTGATTTTCTCGACTTTTGCACCCGATATCTCACGAAGGCACCACCTCTCACGGTTTGACTGAAAAAAAAAGTCAGTACCCACTATTGGAAAAATACCCACAAAAAAATGCAGCCATGATACCATGACGTAGGCATAATTATAGTAATTTCAAAATCAATTTTCAAAAAACTGATTTTCTCGAATTTTGCGAAGGCACCACTTCTCTCGATTTAACTAAAACAAAAGTTAGAATTCCTAATTACAGTAGAAGTATGTCCACAAAAAAATTCAGCCATGATTATATGACGTAGGCGTAGTTAGATTACTTTGAAAATCAACATTCATATTACTATGAACACTTGTATGCGGAAAATACCTTAAAATAGGATATCTCCTTAGCTGTGGGTCGTACGAAAATAATTTGCACCGCTTTCTGATATGAAATTTTCTGAGCTACAAAATTGTGGAGCACAATTTTTTTGTACAAATAAGCGTTAGCGAGATACTAATTTTCTCGACTTTTGTGCCTGAATAAATTTTTGTACGACAGTGAAATTGGTCTCGAATTTTGGTGCATAGTTTGAAACTAAAAAATAGGCGGACTAGAAAAAAAAAATTATGGATTTTATATGTTGAGTTGGAAAGTCAAATTTCACTGGACCATATCTCCTAAGCTATAGGTCGTACGAAAACAATTTTCACCACTTTCGATATGAAATTTAATGAGCTACAAAATTGTGGCACTTAATTTTTTTATTAATGTAACCGTTAGCGAGATATTTGCAAAAAACTGTTTTTCTCGACCTTTTGCGCCCGATATCTCACGTAGGCACCACCTCTCAGGAATTCACTAGAACAGAAGTTCATACCTAATATTGGAAGAACACTCACAAAAAAATTCAGCTTTGATACTATGAGGAGGGTCAGCCAAGCGCTGGCTCTCCGTCTATTAGCTCGTGAGCCCACTCCCAACACAACGAAAAAAGCATTTCAAAATGCAGTGTTGGGTATTTCATTTTTTTCCTACTTGTTTTAAAAAACCAAAAACAGAAATCTTACTAAAAACTACTTATCTCAGTAAATTTGTACTCTAGAAAAATATTTAATGGATTTTTTTATTTTTTTCGGCTATATTTTAACTAATTTTATTGTCGCGATACTTTGTGGAAATGTTATAAGCATAACTACAAACTTTAAATAGAAAAGCCAAACCGCTTAGTGGAGGACAAAGGCCCAGTAGACTAACTTGAAAGCTTACTCATCGTCTTTTTTACCATACAAGTTTATTTCCTCTTGTAGACGTAAATACGCGAAGAAATTGGGTCCAGCTCCAAAGTTTTTCACCAATATCTCTTGAACCTTAAAAATGATTTTGGAAACCGTAAACTATAAATTTATACCAATGCTTAATTTTAAGTAAAAATTGTTTTTGTATCTTCTCTTCTTATACGAGCTAAAATTGTAAGTTTTTTTTTTTGTAGGGTAAAGGAGGGAAATATGGACTAAGTGGGTAATATGGACCGCACGGTTATTTCTCACTGCACACATAGGATTTACCGTTATTCATGTTCAAACTTTACGCGAATACCTTAAGCTTATGTCAGGGCGATTTTAGCGTTCGGTGAAGTCGCAGTTTCTGTAAAAGTGTTTTTTCTAAAAAAGAGTTTGGTGATCATTTTTTTCCAGTGAGTAAATTTCATTATTTCACTTTAAAGGCATTGTGTTTTTAAACAAATGGTTAATTATATAAAGTCAGTGAATACCATTTATAAATTTATTATCACAAATTAGTGTATTAACCACAAGAGTATTTGATAAAAAAAACCATTTAATTCGCCAACACGTGCTACGGGCAATATGGACCACCAAGGAAAAAAGCTTTAAAAACAAATGCATTTATCATCTTCTTTAGATGGAGAATCTAGTTGCAGTTTTGATGACGAGTCTGCTGGTGATGATTCAGAATACGAAAACCCCTAAGGAAAGGAAGATGAAAAATCCATATATATTAATACCCTTTAATTAGAAGATCGCTATGGAGAGGTTTGGGTTGAATGTGTAATCTGGCGTTCTTGGAGTCAGGAAGAATGTGCCGGATGTGGAAGTGACAATTTTATATGCAACTTCTGTACCAAATATGTAAATGTGTGGGGCAATATGGACTATATGGTCCATATAACACTACACTTTTTTTTATTTTCATTTTGAGTATTTTCAGTTTTTTAATTTTTTTCCTTTATCCTGATGAGATATGCATCTTAAAGTGAATCAGAATTAAGGTGAATTGTTACTTTTAATGAATGAAATTAAATTAACTGTTTTTTTTTTATGTATTTTGAGTTTTATTTAAAAAAGAAAGATGGTCCATATGGTGGTCCATATTTCCCTCCCTCACCCTACTTATTTCTGTGCCAATATTTTTTCTCGAAAACGGCTACAGCTATTTTAATGACACTTGGAATATAATTAGATATAAGCATACAATGAAAAATAGGCTAGGTTTGAACTTTGTAAATGCTCACCAGGGGGCGTGACACTGACCTAAATTTTAAATTTGATTGAGTCATAACTTGCAAACTATACAAGATATTTTGATAAAATTTGGTGAGCGGGTACGGCTTGATAATACCTTGTAACAGTGGGCGGGATCGAAGAAGTGCCACGTCCCCTTTTCAGCCCTTGAAAATTTTCATTTAATATTACTCGAAAACGACTCCAACAATTTTAATGCAAATTTAGGAGATGTTACCTCTGCAAACAAGGATTAATATGTGATACACCACTACATTGGGAAAACTCGTTGAAGAGCGTGGCACCGCCCACATAAATATAAAACAGTATAAAAAGAAAACTTATAAAGCAAACATTATGAAATTAAGTGTGAGGAGCCTAATTGCTATAGAGCATCTCTGATTTGAAGGTGGGCGAAATATCGCTGTTGCGAGTGGAACTTCCCATACAAGCAAAATACGTTAAATGCTATTTCTCGTAAATGTTACAAGATATTTAATGAAATTTCGTAGGTAGGTACTGCTTATTAATATCTTGTTATAACCGAAAAGTTGGCGGTACCGAAGAAGTACCACGCCCCCTTTTTAACCATTGAAAATTTTGATTCAATATTTCTCAAAAACGTCTCCAACAATTTTAATGACAATTTAAGAGATTGTACCCCTAAAAATAAGTATTAATATGTGGTATGCTGTTATATTGGGAAAACTCATGGAAGGGCGTGGCACCGCCCACAAAAATATAATACGCTATAAAAAGAAAACCACTTAAGCAATCTTTCTGAATTTAACTGTAGGGAGTCTACTTGCTATTAGGCACCTACAAATTGAAAGTAGGCGAAATTCGCCGGTGCGCGTGGAACCTCCCATACAAGTAAAATACATTAAATGCTATTTCTCGCAAATAGTACGACATATTTTGATGAAATATGGTATACGGATCTGAATAATGAGTATCTCAAGAATAACGAAAAGTACGCTTTGTTCAATAATTGCCACTCCCACTTTTTAGCAAAGTCACAAAAAAAAAATGGAATGAACTTTTTATTCTTATATACAGTCGTATGCACTTTTTGACGCTGAATCCGTCTTCATCAGCAGAACTGACATTATACCTGCAGGATTTTGAAATATCCTTGCTTGAAGTTGAAGAAAACGCTGTGTTCAGTCTTACAGCGTAGCTACAAGAAAAAGTGAAATTCTCTTTTGTTAATAGCATCAAATAGCCTCACTCTTCCTTATCAAAATATACTTTCTGATTTTTCTAATAGGACTATTATTTTCCGAGTAATGATTCTTTAATGATAAGATATTTCAGCCCCCATACAAAAGACGAAATATTTTGGGTGCGTGGCATATCCCATTTATTTATTTTAGGGCATTCTATTTCACTAAAAAAAACTTGAGTTTTTGATATTTTTCTATGGGGGAAGGTAACCGGTTGTGTGCCGGGTTTCGTTTTTTGCCCGTAACTTGCATTCAAGTATTTGTTTTTCGGACTTGTGGGTACCAATGGAAAGCTAGAGGCAGTAGGTAACCAAAAAGAAACAATTTTTCTATAATTTTTCAACAAAAAATTTTTTTAAACAAATTTTGTACGGAGCTTGTTTTTGGACAAAAAAAAATGTATAACCGGTTGGGGGCCACCCTGAAAAATCCACTTCAAATGCAAAATTATGAAAAAAACCAGTAAAGAAATATGTACTACCAAAATTTATTTATCAATGAAGCCTCTAGTGGCGAAAAAACATCAAGAAAATGTGACTTTTTCAAATTATTAATCATCCTCATTGGATTCGCAAATTGGCTTTCGGACGCGATTTGATGTTTTTTTGGGTGAAGCGGCTTGCAAGGGGCCAAGTTCATACAAAAGACAGCTAACAGAAGTCGATTTATTTATTTTATGGTAACCCACAACCGATTACAAAAGATGGCCCACAACCAGTAACGGCAGCCATCTCTTAAGTGACTGGCAAAATTCTCGTGGCGAAAATTTTTTAGCAAACTCGATATAAAATCGGAAAATTTAACGCAAATACATACTGCATAAAAATGCATAACACTCACCTCTTTGCAATATTTCACTTCGCTTTATCACACTCGCAAAATCTTCAGAAATTACTTTATTGAAAATTTCTTCGAAAATTTTTTATGTTTTGTTGTAGCTGCGGGTCAAATGCGTCCTTTCACTTCAGTGTTTGCACTAATACTGTCCATTGTCAATGTACACATAACCTCATACTCAGATCTGTCATATTTTATAAACGTCAAAAAATACAAGGGGTGGCCCACAACCGGTGACGGCCCACAGCCGGTTACCTTACCCTACCATTCGATAACTTCCGAGTTTTTTGTTATTATTATTCTCATCGGTTAATTTATCATTTTGAAAGCATAACCATTAGAGGTGAAAAGGTACGAGTTTCATAACAAAAAATAGCTATGAATAAAAACAACGACTAAAATAATAAGATCAGATTGTTGACCGAGCAGGGATCGGCCTCCAGGTACTGAAAAATTAAATTTCAATTTCCAAATATATGTATATTAGGCCGGGTCAAATTTTTTGCGGCAAGGAGTAAAGCAACAAAAAATTCTTCGAAAAATTCTAAAAAACTTTGCCCAAGAAACCATGGGTCGAAAATCAATATCGAGCCGCCGTAAATTGCGTTGAAGTTTTGATGTAGGGGAGATGTGTATAGCTTGGTCCGAGTGTCGGTTGCCACTCAACAGTTGCACGTGTACGATAATGTTTTTTTATGGAATTTTTCACTCATACCGGTGACTCATATTAGTTGACTCCAGACCGTCAAGCTGTATGCGTGTATAAAAAGTGACGGAAAAAGTGTTTTTTGTGTGTAAAACTTAGTTTTTGGATTAAACTACGAAACGTTTTTTGAGAAACTTACTTGAAATATTTCAGTTTTACAACATCAGGAAGGAAGTTTAGTTATTGTTTTAAGCTTTTAGTGTGTTTAAGACTTATTTTCATTAATAAATGTTATGGGTGTTGACAATTTTTAAAACATGCTGTCTGTGTGTACCTTGGACCTATGCTTATTGACCAGGAAGCTTTTTTCGACGGGCAACCAGGAAGCCATAATCGCCTCTCAATATAATAATATTATTATTATTATTTACGTGATAAATGTATTTATTTGCAACCATTTTTGTTTAATTAATTGTTTTTTACTAAATGCACTTTTTTGTGTTATAATTTTTGTTTATGATAAATTATTTTTTTTAATGGAAAAAAGGTTACTTTTGATTACATAATAAATGTTTCTTTTATAATTTATTACCTAAATACAATGTATTCTCTTTTATTTTTAATAGTCCAAGGTACACTTGTATGGTGTATGAACATGAAACATACAGAGATGTTAAAGAACGATGACGCCCAAAACGCAGTTGCGAAAAAATTTCTTTTATTTTTTAAAATAATTTCATAACATAAAAATTCTAGAATATCTGGAACATTTAAAAATGTGGAAAATTGTATAAAAACAAATTTGTTAGGGTTAAGGGTACCTTCATTACTTTTGCAAGACAAACATATCTTCCTTTGACTTTTACTCACTCCAAGGCTTCCTAAGGAAGCCACCACACAAAATTTTCTAAATGTGAGCGAAAATTTAATAATTAATTTAGGGTGTCCGTTATCTACCAAGTCCTTTATATTTATTAAAGAACTAGTAAAATGGTTTAGCTTTTTGGTAAATAACTATTTATCTTAACATAAAAAAACTTGGAATATCAACATTCCAAAAGACTCTTAAACACTGACAACGATCATTTAAATATTAATTTTGCAACAATTTTTTTTTTTTTTTTTCATTTGCGATTTGTTGATTCAGCCTTATGCACAAGGTACTAACGATATTTGCAGAAAATCGGTAGTCAATTGCCGTGTTTCTTTTGACGCGTATATACAACTGTTGTAATTTTCAAATTGCGATAACTTATGAACGGTGAGTCGTACGATAAAAAGTCTAAGGGTCTTTTTCAAGGAATAGCACATGCTCTACAAATAATTTTAATTTTTTGTAAAAAAAAATAATTATTTAGAAGTTATTTAAGCGGACATTCGCCTTTGTAATAGAAAAAAAAAACACTTTAAAAATTTTATTATGAAAAAACTATTATATTTAATGACAAAATTTCTTTTGGACATTGTTAAATATTGTCTAAAAAATATGAAAATTTTTATTTTTTTATTTTTAGTTTCCCTTGGCTGCTGTAGAGGGCGTCATCAAAAAGTTATTTTTTAAACGGTAGGCCATGTTGTAGACCTCCTGTAACAGATTTTTGAAAAATTCAAAATGGATTTTATTCTTGAGACTCAAAACTATACAATAAGCCTCTAAAATTCATACTTTTTTATATTTTGAAGTTTTTGTATGAATATTTATAAAAAATGCGAAAAAATGGCATTTTTTGAGGGTAAGTCACCCCCGTAAAAAAAGGGGGGGTTTTAAAACTTTCAGAGGCTTATTGTCAAATATTTTTTATGAGTAATCAAATGCTCTTTGGTTTTTTAAAATCCGTCGAGTAGATTCGGAGAAAATTGTCCTACCCGTTTGAAAAAGGTAGTTTCGAGAAAAACGCGTTAAAAGTTTTTTTACTATATATACTCATGGGCATGCGCTGTTACAAATATAGCTGTAACTTTTTTTCTATTACGAATTTCTTAATGAAATTTTAGGAGGCAACTTTTAAAATTATATAGAATGGAAATATGTAAAAATCTCAAAATCGATTTTTTGAAAATTACAAAGGCGAATGTCCCCTTAAAAAAAGTGATTTTTTGCTCCTGAAAGGTAAATTTTTTTAAAAAAAAAAATTAAAATTTTTTGTAGAGAACGTGATTCTCCATAAAAAACTTCCTCTGGGTTTTTATTGTGCGACTCACTGTTCATGAGTTATCGCAATTGCAAAATAACCACAATTGTATATACGGGTCAAAAGAAACACGGCTAATATTACACTCCACTTATTCGAAGCGAAGACAAATGTTTTAACAAACACACACACCAAACTGACACTCACACCTATGAACATACATATATACTTATAACGTTTTACACATAACTTTTTGTCATCTTTTTTATTTGAGCTGACAGTTTAAAGTTTGTTTGACAACTTGTAAAATTTTTTTTTTTTTTTTTTTTTGTAAGTGTGTACAGTTGTGGACTAAATTGAGAAATACTTACACTTAAGTTTGAAAATTATTTCTTTTTCGTTTTGTTGTTCTAAATACGTAAAAATACGAATAGTGTTTGGTGCAGTTTCTTTCTATCTTTGCAATTGCTTTTTTGCCAAAAACATTTCGAAAATTTTTACTTCTATTAATCTTTGCTTTCATTCCAAGCTCCATCGACTCTCAAACTTTACATGTTGAACACGTAATTGGTTCATTGTAGAGCGAATTCGGCTAAAATATATTTACCCAGAATTAGGATTATCTTTGACATTGTCAAAAATTGGATGCCCCACATCACACAATGTACACAATTCATGAAACTGGGGTTTGTTACATTTATATTTGATAATGCCAACTTTGTGTGCATCAATTCCAGCATAATCTATTGAGTAAACAAAAATCTTACTAAAATAACGTGGGATTGGCGAACGCTGGCATTTATTCTATTTTGAAAATATCTAAGTGTGGATTTCACACTTTCTTTGCAAAGGTCAGACATTGTTAACACGAAAATGTTCATGCAAAGTGAGTAGTCTGGGCTGTCTGTTGAAACGATGGTTCTTTTGTCCAAAAGTCGACGTCTCATCTTTGCAAAAAAAAAATTTGATGGAGGACTTGCCTCATGGTTAATATGGGTGTTCACAGTTTGTAAGTTTTTAGTTTTGTATAAAACAAGTTTTTTTTTATATAAGTACAGGTATGAAAGTTCAATGTTTCCAAATCATAATTTCTTGAGTTTTATAAAAATTTAAAGTATGACGATTGTAATATGATTTTGAGGCTTATAGTTCATAAACAAATTTTTAAGATATTTTTATTAAGTAATTTTTATCAGTCTTTTTAAGAAAGCTTTTTTTTCGTCTACTTTTTTAGTATTAAATTGAATTATATTCCTGAAATAAAAACACATCAAACAACGGTAAGTCAGAGACTATAGCTTAAATTCCGCAAGCATGAATTATGATGGTTTCCATGCGTTTAACTGCATGGTTAAAAGTTAGAGCTTTCCATTTATACATCGTCATTCTTAAGCCAGATTCGCGAAAGCGCACATTTTTCAGTTTTGGACTTATGTATGTGGTTTTCTTATACCAAATGGTTGAATAAAGTTCAGCTAGAAGTATGAAAGCTATATCTGAAGTGGTTTAACAGCAAATACAAAATTTATAACACGAAAACTCATAATATACATATGTATATGTACTAAGCTGGGTCGCCAAAATAAATTCAAAATCTCCACACAAACACAAAATTTGTATGGAAAACTTTTTTGTTTGGCTACATAGAGCGAAACAAAAATTTACAAAAATTAAGCATAAAAAATGGTTAAGTTATGCATCAAAAGTTTTTCGAAAATCACGCTCTGTTTCAGGATATTGATTTAAGAAACAGTGAAAAATCTCTAATTTCAAACGAATCAGCCGTTGAATATTTTGCCTGAAAATATGCTACGTTTTTTATAATTTCAAAAATTCTGATTTTTATAATACTAGCATTATTTTGAAATTTGTAATGAATTAATTTTCATTTTAATAAAGTCTTGACGTGATTTGAGTGTAGGGAATCGAGCTTTTTTATACGTTGCAAACGATTGCAGCTCGTCAGTTGGTCAATTTTTATTCGAGTGTTTTGAGATATTCGTTATTTTCTTAGCTCGTAAGTTTTGAACTGCTCGTTGGGTCGTCCACGTGTCCGTTGAATATCCGTACAATTATTGTAGTCAGAGTTGCAGGAATCGCGATAAAGTACCTGAAGGCCGATCCCTGCTAGGTTGACAATCTGATCTTTTTATTTTAGTCGCTGGTTTTTATTCATAGCTATTTTCTGCGATCAAATTCGTATCTTTACGTTTCCAATTTTCATGCTTTCAAAATGATAAATTTACCGATGAGAATAATATAAAAAAAGCTCGGAAAGTATCAAATGGTATCGGAAATAATAGAATAATTTCAAAACTTAAAAATTTATGGTTTTTGGTGAAATATTAATACGTAACAAAAGCCCTAAAAAAAGAAAACATAATAAAACAGCACTCCTGGTCCGGCAGATTTTTTTGTATGCCCGTTTAATTGAGAAAATCTACTGAAAAAACCAAAAACCAACCATCTTTAATTACATAAATCAATAAAAATTAAAAAAAAAACTCTTCTCGAGCTTGTGTGTCATTATTTTTACTTTATTTTGATACCAATAACTTAAGGATTGGACTATGAATAACCAACTTATTTCTTTTTGAACATAAAATGTACATACAGAAAGTCATACAAAAGCTATTGAATTTTTGTATCATAACTACTTGGAAATAAAAGTATTTGTAGGGAAAGGGAATAAGTTGGTTATTCATGGTCCAATCCTTAAGTTTTGGATATCAAAATAAAGTTAAAATAATGACGCACAAGCTCGTGAAGAGTTTTTTTATTTTTGTATTGATTTAGGCAAGATTTATGTAATTAAAGATGTTGGTTTTAGGTTTTTTCAGTACATTTTCTCAATTAAACGGGCATACAAAATAATATACCGGGCCGATTTCAAAATTTTTTTCAAATTTGAAATTATTGCTATTTTCTAAATCGTTTGACATTTTTTTTTTAAATTCTGACGGATAAAAATTTTTCATTTATTTTCGCGCGGATGTAAGTCGTGATTTTGGATTTGTCAGTTTATCTGAAAATTGCGACGTAATGGAAAAATTTTGTAAATGCAGTTCTATTATGTCAATAAGGACTGCGTTCGATAAAATTGTCCCATACAAAATTCAAAAATTCTCTAGAACTAGTAGCCCGATTTTAAAAGTTGGACATATTTTTGAACCGCCATTTTATTACAATTTTTATAACGTATCTAGAATTTTAATAATATTTTTGTTTACAAATTTTTTTGTAACTTTTCTGACACTCCTTATATTAATGATTTTATGGTTTTATTTGATAACTTTTGAGCTGCACAACTTTTCTCCAAAATTTTTAGCATCCCTGGCAACGTCTTTTATTGCCTCTATCTCCTTTTTGACCAAAGCCCAGTATTTTTCAATTGGCCAGAGTTCTTGACAGTTTTGAGGATTTGCTTCACGAGACACCAAAATCACATTATTCTTGAGTATCCCTCCAAGGCCAATTTACTATAATGACATGATGCTAGGTCTGGCCAGAAGAAAGTGGAAATTGCATGCTTTCGTAGAAAAGGCTTAAATTTTTTTTCCAAGCATTCCTTAATGTAGAATTCGGAGTTTACTGTTCCAGTGGTTACAAAATAGTTGCTCCTTTTGCCACAACTGCAGATTACTTGCCAAACCAAGAACTTACGAAGAAATTTTGACTGCTGTTTTGACTTAAACTTTTCGTCCATATTCCCCCGCGAGTCTACAGCGTAAAATTTTTTCCTGGAAACTGCGTAAAATCGGCTACAACATATGTTTCGTCGTCCATAATGCAGCATTCGAATTTTTGGAAAAAAATTAATTTTTAATTTTATGGCGTGCTGTTTTGCTTTCGTGTTCTTCATAGCATTTCTGTCAAAAACTTTTTGTACCTTAAACGTCTTCAAACCAACCTCCTCTTTGGCCTTGCGAACTAAAAACTCGGAACACTTCACTTTCTGTGCCAGTTTTCTGCATGAAATGTTGGGTTCTCTTTAAAATTGTGACGAAGTTCTTCTTTTTGTTTTGGTCACGAATGAAATTTTCTCTCGCGGAACCTGGCTTTTAAAAGACACCCAAATCTTCCTGAAATTTTTTCAGAACTCTTGATACCAATTTCACACTAACTTTGCTATTCCGAGCAATTCTATTGGTAGTCTACCGCGGGTGATCTTAAAAAATTTTTGTTATAGATTTTCGAACTTATAGCTCGTTTGCAATTTTTAAGTAAATAAGACTGACTAGGGACAAAATTTGAAAAGCATAGTTTTGGTACATTCATTTTAAAGCCTACTGCGAAAAAAATTTTTAAATTGAGCAATTTGAAAACAAGTTATTGGATAAAATGTGAGGGACAATTTTATCGAACGCAGTCCTTAGAAAGGAATAATAATTTTATGGTCTGAACTCAGATAAAAACAAAAGCCTGAAATTCGTTGAACAGTGTAATCTACTAAACTTTTTTGTATATTTGTCTCGTCTAGCGTCGTGTTATGTGCAATATTTCAGTATTCTTCAGTTATAATCGGTTTTGGAGCGTTTATTAAATATTTCCAAATGTTTTGAAATAAAAAAATTTTCTGTTTTAACTAATGGGCCAGAACATTAGATAGAGCTAAAAATTTTATTTGATTGTAGCTTTGCTGATCAATTCTTCTGCAATCTATGTATATACCCCAGCTGAAGATATTATCCGCTCTCCCTTTGGCGTTTCACCAATTTATATCGAAAGAAATGACATCATTAATTTATTTATTGGACACCTTTCGCGTTGTTAGCAATAAATCAAGCCATATGTAGCTATCAATATTGATTGCAGAAGTTTCTAGCCTCGATTTCTAGCACTAAAGAACTTCACATTGCCTCCGCCTCTACTCTCCCTTGCCTTCTCTATTCATCCTTCTACGGAGGAATAACGAAGTTGCACATTTCACATTTTTCGTGTTAATGTAATGGAAGCAATTTACGTCATCTTAAGAAAATCTATGTGTTTGTTTCTTGGTGTTGTCTTCTCGTGCGTTAAAAGTGAGGACGATAGGTGAAATTTAGTGTGTGTTGTTGTATTTACGACCACTAAGCACTAAACAAGAATCTACTCGTATGGTTAAACGATTTCCAAACTAAATGTAAAAATATCATATTTCCAGCAACAACAACTACATTGAAAAAAACATAAAAACGCACACACACACACACACACACACACTCTTACATACATTCATAAAAGTAAACATCAGGTTAATGGATTCGACTCCCCTAACCCCATATTATATGTTGAAGTAAAAACATAGCATCCCCATACCTTCGTCATACGTTGTGCTGTAGCGTGAAGCGAGGTGTATTTTCACATTTTCCACTCAATAAGGTTGTTTGTAGCTGTGGGAAAATTTTTGCGATAAGCAATTTTCCTTACAGTTTTGTTGTTATCCTTATTGTTGTTGTTCTCGTGTGTTGTTTACTTCATTTGATGCCTTTACGTTACGTCGTAATTGTGTACATATATTCATTGGGTTATTTTTTTTCCTTAAGCGTTTAACTTACGTTCGCCAAATTGCTCAGTTGCTCAGAAATGAACACCTTAATTCAGATGCTTGTTAACTTGGCGAAAATGTGGTAGCTACAGTAAGAGCCAAGAAAAAGCATGAAGAAACACAAACTTTTTAGACTACATACTTTTTATGCAGTTTTAAGTGATCTTGACCTGATACACTCGTAGTGTAATAGAATTTGCTGTATTAAAAATTCATAATTTTTATGATCTACTAACCTTCTTTGCCCGCTTCGCTAGGCATGTTTGTTTTGTTTTTTGATTCCCAATAGCTTAGAAGATATATATGGATAAAAATGTTGATTTACGCCACTGCCACGTCACCAATAAAAATTTAGGTATTATGAGAAAGTAAATATCATTTCAAACCATCTTAAAAATTCCCAATAGCATAGCTGGGGTGTCCCAGGAAACTATCAATTACGGCTTGCTGATAGTTCGCCTTAGATGTTTTTCCTGTGGTACATCTAGATATTCTTCGTTTTGACTATGAAGCCTCCGAGTGTCCTTCGGGAACCTTCGAATGTTCCAAAAAAACTATCAGTTGAAGTTTGTTGATAGTTCGCCATAGATTTTTTCCCTTCGGGAACCTTTGGGTGTCACAGAAAACTATCATTTAAAGCTTGTTGATAGTCTGCCATCGATTTTTTATCTCTCGTATACCTAGATATTTTTCGTTTTGATTATGAAACCTTCGGGTGACCTTCGGGTGTCATAGAAAACTATCAGTTGAAGTTTGTTGATAGTTCGCCATGGATTTTTTCCCTCTAGTGTACCTATATATATTCTTCGTTTTGACTACTAAGCCTTCGGGTGGTCTTTGGAAACCTTCGTGTATAGCATAAAAACATTCCCATACCTAAGATATACTCATTTCCAAATTTTCAGCTCAATTGGACGAATGGTTTCTGAGTGATAATGCTTTACACAGACACACAGTCATTTTTATATACGTAGACGGACGTAGCGAACGTTTTCCGAAACGAAATTTGCAAAGTAAAAATTTCTGATGAACTCAAAAAGCTTTGAGACATTCCTCGCCTTTAACCTCAAAGTATTAAGGTTACAGTGTACCATTTTATTTATTCGAACGTTTCACATTTTTCCACAAGTAGCTCAGCTCCCTACAAATATAATTTAGTCCTTTGAATGATGTTTGGATACCTTTACTCGAATGGATGATAGCTCGGGATTTAAGAGTCCAATTAGAAAAGTTAAAAGGGTAAGTCTAATGAGGAAGATAGATTTTAAAGTCTTAAATCAAATAAGTGCAAATCCAAACACTAATTTTGCTTTGTTCATAAAAACAATTTTTTCTAAATATGTTGCTAAGCCTTTAAATTCAAATTTAGTAAAACAAATTTACTTCTAAATTACTTTACTACCACATACTATACAGCCCTCCCTATGCAAGTACTAACTCGTGTTATTGGAACAAAAATCAACAACCGTACAGGAGCAACAAAATATCGATGCCATTGAAGCGAGTACGGGGGCATAATTGCACACTAGAGGGTGACAGATGTCAACGTAGAAGAAACATTTCAGGCCAAAGTGAGCAACAATGGTGGCAACAACAACAAAGGTCACACACACACAAAAAAATGAACATCCAAATCGCAGCAGGACATTTAAGGTCGTTATGGTAACAATGTAAAGAGGAACGACTTTGCATACCACAAAGCGCCACCTGCCGTTTTAGTCGCCTGATCGTCATCCGCCTCTATTTACCAATGTTGTATCAAGGCCTATATGATTAGACTTCAGGCTGTTTGGAAATTTACAATCAGGCGGCGCCAAGTTAGTGAATACGAAGCGCACAACATACCCCTTGTTCTTTACTAGCAAAGTGGAGATGGCGATGGTAAACAACTGTAGACCACCGTTGTTGCGAGGTAAAGTTGCGTGTTTACGCAACGTAACCAGAGTCAAACCTCGATTAGGATTCAATCTGCTACTGCAACGGCATTGCCATCTAATGGTTGCATGTTGAAGTTCATGTGGCTGAGATGGACGACAAACAGACAGACATCATTTAGACAGTGAAGCTTTGGATGAATTGCGAATGTTGGGGATATGGCAGTGTGGCAATGCAAGTGAATGCGATTAAATACACACACGCAACGTGGCTTCACACATGCAACATCACATGAACAATAATTTGTTGTTGTTGAGATGGTTTTTGCTTTTTTCCTCTGTGCCTATGTGATTTTAGGAAAATGGAATCGGAAGTGATGCTTAAAATGTTTTTTTACGATTCAGAATACCGAGGCACTCGTATTCTTCAAGGGGCAATTAACTGTGTACACACACCTAAAAGTATGCAATCAGTTTACGAGATTGGATTGGAATTTTTTTTTTTTTGTGTTTACTACTCTTCGGGGGCATTGTTGACTATAAAAAAGTCATTAGCGAGCTTTTTTTTCTTGCTTCGAAACTGTAGATACCTGTGGGAGCATCAGTGTTATTTTACTGTCAAAAATTTCTCATTTACATACCAAAATTGGCAATGCACAACCCTCAGCTATTCGAATTTCTAATTTTGAAAAAGTGTTATGGAAAAGTTAGCTGCGGAAAAGTAAAAAAAAAAAACAGGCTGACAATACATATTTGACATTGTGAGATGTTGACGCTTCCTTGAACCTTTGACCTTCTAAAATATATTTTTTGGAAAGCTAAAAAAATCAGCTTTGTTATGAAACGGAAGATAAAATTGTAAGTTTCGCTTAAAAGCTATGATTTTTTGAACTTTTGAAAACATGAAAACTGAAATGTCTTCACAAAACTCACAAAAATAGTCCATAACTAGAATATTTCTAAAACGATTTAAATTTTTAAACCTATTTTGGAAAGAAAGTAAATCAGGCTATTAGTTCAAAATAAATTTTCTGGTATGTGGCAAAAAGTACTATTTTTACTACATTTTTAGTACTAAGGATAATAAAAACGGTCCTCGGCCTAGTTTTTAGATCATCTAATATATTTTTTCTGTTAAATCTATCGGATTTGGGGTTACAGTTTTTTTAATATTTCAAAATAAACACCACTTCTGTAGTCTTAGTTAAAAATATTATAACTCCTAAGCCGGCAAAGCTACCATCTCTTAATTGGATTCATATGATAGATAACTGTGTCTTCTTTCCAGGAAAAATATTTTAGAAGCTCTAGAAAGAAGGCCGAGGACGGCTTTTAATAATCTTAGTACTAAAAAAATAGTACTTAAATCCAGGTTTACCACGTTTCTATAATAGGTCTGAAAATAAAAATCGATAAAGAAGTTTCCTAGTTATGAACCATTAAAACCTTTAAGCATTGAGCAGAATGTATGTTCTTGTAGTACAAAATGAAATGTAGCAGAAGAATAAAAACTTTCTTTGATTTGTATTATACAGTTTTGCCTTAAACGTTCACTAATCAATTTAAATTAAATCAAACCTAATCAAAGTCAATTAAAATGGAATCAAAAAAACCTTTATGTGCGTGATCGATTTGAACAAATTTGATTTTTTAAACTTTGACTCATATTTCACACAAAACAAAAAATAAAGACATAACTACTAACTACAGCGATTGAATATAAGTATAAAAACATATTGTACATAATCGTAATTTGTGAAAAGTCCAATATCAACATTCTCATATGGCAGAAAAACGCGCACCATCTGGGAATGAAGCATTTGATTTTGATTTAATTATCCTTGGTGCTGGATCCGCTGGTATCTCGTGTGCAAAAACCGCCGCTAGATTGGGTGTAAAAGTAGCCTGCTTTGAATCTGCCGACTCTTCGGAATCTGATGGGATCAAAGATAGTGGTTTTGACCTATTGCGAAAATTAATGTACGAAAGTGCACTAATGAGGGATTATATACAGGATGCTATTTGTTACAGTTTTTTTATCCCTGAGTCTGATAGGATAGTCCTGGATTGGAAAAAATTTGTGCAGGTTATGAAAAAACATTTCTCCGATTTCAATCAAACTGTTAATACTGAACTAAAAGCATTAAAGATTGAGTATTTCAATGCATCAGGATATTTCATAGACGAACACACTATTGGATATTTAGTTGAGGAGGAAATTGAAAAAGTTGTAACGGGCAAGTTTATTTTGATTGCTGTTACCGGTCATCCCATTGTGCCTGATGTTCCTGGCGTGAAACTTGGTACGACCATAAATAATATTCTAAATTTAAAGGAGCCACCAGGTAAAACTCTGATAGTAGGCAGCAATTATAGTTGTCTTGAGACTGCAACTTTTTTAAACTTCCTGCAATATCATACGACCATAATATCAGAAACTCCCATGCTCCCAGAGCTAGATCAACAAATGGTTGGAATAATTTTGGATGCAATGTCTACACGTGGAATTGATGTCTTAAGCTCTCATTATGTTTATGGTACGCAAAGATCATTACATGGTCGTCTGTCAGTTGATTACGTGGATGAATCATACAATCAGATGAAAAATAGTGTATTTGATACGATCGTATGGTCCTTGGGATATGAAGTTGATATAAGTAAATATAGATGTGAAAAAATCGGCATTGCAGTTAAAGATAATCAGGTCATTGTAGATAAGTTTGATCGAACTAGCATACCAAATATTTTTGCAATTGGAAATATCTGTTCAAGTGGTCAATTCAGCTCGGTTCTTAATCTAGCTGGACATTTGCTGGCACGGCGTCTGTTTTTAGGCTCCAAAAGGAGATTGGATTATGCAGATTTCTCAGCAACTATACTAAGTGTGCCGGAGTATAGTTTTATTGGTTTGACTGAAAGCGAAGCAATTGAAAAATTTGGCGAAGATAATGTGGAAGTTTATCATGCATTCTATAGACCTACTGAGTACTTCGTTCCGAAAAAGAGTACAGATCATTGCTATGCGAAAGTAATAACACTCCTTGAAGACGATGACAACGAGCCGGTGTTGGGTATGCATTATTTAGGGCCTTACGCAGGTGACGTTATTCAAGGCTTCGCCGTTGCAATGGGATGTGGGCTAACTGCAAAAATTCTATTCCATACGATCGCTATTCATCCAACAGTAGCGTCTGAATTGTGCTACGTAACGATAACGAAACGTTCCGAATTGGATCCAAATCCCAATATTCCCTGTAGTTAAACTTGAAGATGTAACTATTCTGTCTTTCTTCATTCATTTGTTTTTTGCAATTTTTTTTATATTTATTTATTGTTTGTTTTCTACAACTTTTCTATTTCTTTAACCAAGCGAATAAAATACAGCGTTCAACGTTACACTAATCTGTCTCGTTCCCCGATATCGATATACATATCGACGGCTTATATTCAATAGCCTCTATCTGCAAAAACACAATTTTTCAGCAGAGCAGAAAAACCGACTCAATCACTATTCTGTAAATAATCAATTGGAATACTACAGTATTAATTGAAAAGGTCTACTTATTTCCCCCACAAATAAATTTTTTTTAAAAACTTGTGTAATTCCCGTTAGTACAGTAAAATTTAACGATGACCTAGAAAAAATTGCGCACTGCAATTTTTTTTTGCTCAATGTTTTTAAAACAACTAACAAAGCTTGCTTTTGCAAGCGCTTCAAATTATGTTATCACAACTTTGTAAAAAATCAACACCTAGTGGGTTAAAATGTAAAAATCTGATTTTTTGTAACTTTGGCGGCCTCTACCGCTCAAAATATCAACTTATGGATATCGCGTAATATTTGTTCATCATTTTTTCTGTCCGTCCTACAGGAAACGAGATAAATAAATCCAACATATTTCAAGATGGCGGCTAATGCGCAAGGGTGGGGAAGTCACCTTTTTGACGTTAAGCTTTGTTAGTGGTTCTAAAAACATTGAGCAAAAAACAGAAGCTTTTTTAGTGGTCTTAAAAACATTAAGCAAAAAAAATTGCAGTGCGCAATTTTTTCTAGGGTTCATACATTTTTTGACAACTTTACTGTACTACGTTATTATAGTAGATAGAGCATATTCCAAAGCAAATAATTAAAATTTTTTACTACGAAGTGTTGTGAATGCAATATTCTCTATCTACACTATTTTCACTTGCCGTTAAAGGATTTTGAGAAGTTTTTGTGTAGATAAAGGATATTACATTCACAAAGAAATATAGAAGATGGAGCAGTAATAAAAATGAATACGATATAGCCCTGAAAGGGGTTTTTCTGGTTGCAATTAATTTAATACATGACATTTCACTCAACGTAGAGTTTGTCATTAAAAATTCATTTTCGTTAAAATTGTATTGAACATAAGCCGTCGATAATGATGTACATATTCTTTTTATTTTATCGGCAGTCTTAAGTTTTTTCCCGTTTTTGCGATCAATTTTCTAGTGCAGAGTAATGCAAAGTCATACCGCCCGTAGTCAGTCCTTACATTTTTCCGTTATTGACTTCTAAATGAAAAGTAAACAGTTTTCATTCATTTATTTGTTTTAAAGTTTTATTTGTCAATTGAAAAAAAAAATTAATAACCGTATTCACGATCTTGTTGCATCGTAGCAAATGCAAAATTATTTGAAATTACAAAAACAAATTCTATTGATTTTTCAAAAGCAAGAGTCTTGTAAGCAAGACCAAATTTGCAAGACAAAAACCTATTGCACGATTGATTTCCAAGAGTCTATTGTGACTGATTTTATTTTTTCATTTGTGATTGGTACAATTGCTTAATGACTTTTATTTTTTTGACAACAGTTTTTGTCACAAATTGAAATTAAAATGTAAACAAATATAATTTAATTTGCTTTTTTTTCGTTTCGGTTAAACCTACAAAGACTTCTACGTAGTTTTTGCATTTAGGACATCGATAAATGCATGTACAACGGTAAGGACTCAACGTTTTCGGATTACATCTGGAGTAAATAGCAAATATTAAGAAGAAACTCTTACAGCCGCCAAAAAGAATAGAACAATTTTGTAAAGATTGTATAAAAATATATGTACTTATGGATATAATTAATAAAATTGTGATTTTTTTCTCAATAACGCATAAACATTTAAAGAACTTTCTTTAAACTCAAAATAAGATATCAAATAAATTTTAAGTTCAAAAAATGTTTGACAGCAAAACAAAAAACAGCTGTTCTGAAACGTTTGCAATAGCAATTTCCAACAGTGTATGCTCACAGTTATTTACTCTTGCAAATTTGCATTTGCTACGATGCAACAAGATCGTGAATACGGCTAATGTATATTAGCTCAAATAAAAAAAAAATGGTTTTTAAGTGAAAAATAAAATTTGGAACCAGCCAATGCACTATGGGAAATTTGAACATGTTTTCTGGCCAAAAGTACAAAAATGTAGATATTGAGTTGAAAACTCATAGAAACTTTTCTAGGAGTGTAGAGAGCATCATATTTTAAAATGGGTCAAATTGAACAACTTTGATGCCCCTTTTTCCACCTCTTTGCAAAGAAATTATTATAAAGCATTTTTTATTAAAATTTAATATGGTATATTCGTATAAATGCATACAATATTAAAAACTAATTTAAAAACATAAGAAAACAATATAAATTCAATAAAATACATATTAAGATTTATTAAAATTAATACTCAGATGCAAGCTCGAAGTTATCCAATATATTCTCGAACTCTGTGCCTATAAACGTACAATTATCATTATTTTCTGTTTCATCTTCATTTTCCATTGGTTTGCTTAAATCATCTTCCTTATTTTCTTCTACGCAACTTAATAAATTGATGACTTCTAGTGGAAGTGACGCTCGCTTTCGTTCTTTTATCCGTTTACTCATAGAAATGACGGGATCTGAGGTATCCAAAGCTCTATTAATAACGTCAGAAAGATTTTTTGTCCTGTCACATTTGCAATGTCGCAAAATCCGTCTTGGTTTTGTTTTTTATCGGAATTGTTAATCGATACCGATTTGAAATAGTGTTGTGAAATCCGATTGGGTTTAAATGGGTTTAAATTTTTCGAACAAAAGTAAAACCGATATTTAAATCAGCTGTTTGTTTTTTCACAAAAAAAAAAAAAAAAAAACAACAAAAAAAAAAAAAAAAATTGTGACTGAACTTTTAAAAGAAAATTTAAAGCAATTGATGTGCTTTATTTCTTTATTTTTAGCATTAAATATAAGGCATTTGTGTTTTTTTTATTCACTAAACTAAAGAAAAGAAATGAGCTTTGTAGTTGCAGCATTTTAACTGATGAAAAAATGAAAATGATGCACCAAAAAGCACTGTCCAAAAGGTTATTTTGAATTACAGAATTTTTTGTCGGAATCAAATCCGATTCCGATACAGATTGGTTTCTACGACATGGCTGATAGAAAAATGTGCATGAAAGATCTGATGCGATTTTGTAAATAATAAATTCTGTTTGTATTCACCCCTATCATGTAATTCGATTTCGATTCGAACTGAATCGAATAGAAATTTTGCTATCATACATCTTGATATCCAGGATCGAAATCGAAAATTTTTTCAATCAAAATCGAATTAGATGATTAGGCTAAAATGACATCTCGACCACTAGAAAATTCTATGGCGTTTAGAAATTGTAAAATGGAAAATTCAAGTTTGTAGATATCGAAGTTCAAAGTTTGTTAATTTTTTCTCCAAAGGGGTAGGATTTTCATAAGACCGCTTTTATTGATATTTATAATTTAGTAATCGACCTCAAATCAATTATTAATTGTTTAGAACATGACTAAGCATTGAGTTTCTGGCGCTATAGCAGATGCATTTGAAAAACAACATACAATTACTTTAAATAATCGGTCGCCTTTGGACAGAAAAGTGAAAGACCAGCATGCCCAGTACATTGGCTACAATCTTTGAAAAAATTATACTCAAAAGAATGCTAGTTTTCACGGAAGAAAATAACAATCCTAAGGAAAGAACAAATTGGATTTCGAAATCATCATTCGACAGTTCTTCAAATTAAAAGAGTTATAAATATGATCGAACGTAACAAAATAAACCGCAGGAGTACAGGAATAGTTTTTTTGGACATTGAAAAAGCCTTTGATTCAGTTTGGCATGACGGCCTTGTTTTTAAATTACATAAATTTGAATATCCCATCTACCTCCAGAAAATTATAAAAAGTTTTTTATTCAATAGAACGTTCGTGGTATGTATAGGAAAAAGCCAATCGTCGCTGAGAAAAATTCCTGCTGGTGTCCCTCAAGGTTCAGTTCTATCGCCTTTATTATATTCTATTTTTATAACAGACTCCGTTATTAAAAAAAACCAAGATGCTGCATTTTACGCTGATGACAGCGCATTGATCTGTAGTGGAAAAGTTTCAAACTCAATGATTAAAAAAATAAAAGAAGCCTTAATAACGACAACGAAATTTTATGACAAATGGAAAATTAAGACCAATTGCGCTAAGACTCAGGCAATTATTTTTCCATTTAACAAGTCTCCCAAGCGAGTTCCGAGTATTCAACTTGAGTTTCAAGGTGAAAATATACCAATTAACGATGGCATAAAGAATTTGGGAATTACGTTGGATAAAAAACTGAATTTTAAATCAAATATTAAAAATATTACCACCAAAGCATTATTTCCTATGTTAAACCGAAACTCTTCATTTAATGTCAAAATAAAGTTCTGCTCTATAATATGTGCATCGGACCTATAATGACTTACGGCTGCCAAATTTGGTTTTCAAACATTGCTAAAACTCACTTAAAGAAACTCCAGATAATTCAAAACAAAAACTTGAAAAACATCCACAAACTCTCCAGTAGATATCCAACTATCGAGGTGATGCAGATTTTCTAACATGGATTATATAAGGAATTTACTTGAATAACCTCAAATTTTTTTATACGATAACATAAGATTTTTTCAATACTTAATTTGTCCTTAATTAATTAACTTTTTATGGATATTTATACCCTACAACCAGGGTATATTCACTTTGTCCTTCCGTTTGTAACGCAGAGAAGGAGGAGTGGCAGATATAGAAAAGTATACATATTTTTGGTCAGCGTCACCTCCTGAGTCGATATAGCCATGTCCGTCTGTCTGGCTCGCTGGCTGTGCGTGGAAATATTTTTTACGAGAAAACTGAGCAAGGTAATTCAATGAAATTTGATACACTGCCTCCGTCGTCAAAGTTAGCTCGTGGAATTGAAAATATGCGAAATCGGTTAACGGACACGCCTACCGCCCATACAAAAAATATGTTCAAAATGCAACTTTAGGAGTATTTTTCACGACAATTCAACCAAAATACACATAAATACTACGAATTATTAGCGCAAGCTCTAAGCAAAACCTGGATGGATTCGGACAAGAGGGCGTGGCACTTCTCATATACGCAAAAGCTTCAAAACGCTGTACAACTAAATTTTACTCAAATTTTAAGAACTATAAATGCAAGCTCTGAGAAAAAACAGACAAGGGGACGTGGCACCTCCCATACAAAGAATATAAATATCTTAAGAACATTTGTTGTGCTCTTAGATGTTGCTAGCAGATTGAAATTGGGTTCCAGCGAGGTGTACTACAAGAAAAAATCGCTGCAAAGTGTACTGCAGGAAAAAATGCTGCAATTGCGGGGAAATTGAAATTGCTGCAATGTACTGCGAGAATAAAATGCTAGCAGCTGATCATTTGCGGAAATGACCAGTTTTTAACATTTTAATGCAGGTACGTAATGCTTCTCATTTGATTAGCAATTGTAATAACTACTTTAAGTTATTTTAAGAAAAATTAAACCAAATATGTTTTAAATAATTTAACAATAAATAAAAAACAGTATATTTAAAAAAAAAATAATTTTTTGTTTCCAATCGGAATTGAACACGTTACCCTTCGAGCATAAAGCTGAACCGTATCCACTAGAATACAGCTTCATATAGGAATTTCGTCTCTAATCTTCTAAAATGCAAATATCTATCCCTATACTATTGTGCTTTTGCAAATATGAATGAAATTTGCTCAAATACATGTACGTGTAAGAAAAAAATCAAAAAATGAGTGTGTGGTTGTAAATTTCAGAAATTTACGTTTTTCCCATTGGTTGTTGTACAACATACTCTCAATATTGCAACGTAGCATTTTGATTGAAAATTTGCGAAAATCTAAAAAATAATAAGGATAGAATTTTTTCATTTTTTAGGTTTTTTTGTATTAGTGCAGGCAAATTAGGTAAAAACAAGTATTCATTTCTAATTTTGTCGAACATGCACCGATTTTGATCCGACAGGGCTCATTTTGTTCGTAATAAAATTTTGAACAAAACCAACACATTAGTTTTTTCCGGCCTTTCCCCAAAATTTCTTTATATTTATATTCTTTGCTGGAACCCAATTTCAATCTGCTAGCAACATCTAAGAGCACAACAAATGTTCTTAAGATATTTATATTCTTTGTACAAACATCATCAAATTTTGAATGCAGGCTTGGACGGGCATGAATATTGTTCATAATAAGTAAAAGAAAATCCACAAAATTTGATTCAGAGACGCTTAAGGCGGAAAAAACCGATTGAGCAGGAGAAATTCAAGTCACAGCTTATTTCGTGCAGATGCTTATTTTCCCTCTGAAGACGGTGTTTCGCGTTATTTAACGGCAATTTCTTTTTCTATGCTCTCTGTGTGGTATTCACAACCAGATGCAGCCAATTTTTAGTTTGATCTTGTACATGTCAGGGTAAAAAAGTGCATTTTGCAGAAATGGGTCGTCGAGCAGTGAAAATTGGTGATAAGTCATTTTAAGGACGGCCAATCCCTGCGCAAAGCTACTCAATATGTTAATTTGAGTCTTGCCCATAATGCAAAGCCCAATTGAAAGCTTCTTTCATGCAAATCGGGTCCAAAATAAGGGTAAAAGCTCGTCAAACCCTATTTTTAATCCCGCTGACGATCAGTTTTTTATCCATAAAATTAAGACAGCTCACATTATCAGCTCCAAAAGTAGTCACAAGCATGCAGCGCAAGCTAAGCAAGCAGCAAAGTGAGAAAACTGTCCACCTCGTGCACCGAGACCACAATTTTAAAGCCTAAGTAGCCCTTCATAAGCAAAAAAAGTCAGCATAGCCTACATTCTTTCTGATATCGAGCTCAGTATTAGGACGCCCACAAAGATTAGGACATTTAAAGCAGCGTTATAATCATGGACGAGTCTAAATTCAATATATTTTATAAAAATAAAAATATTTTCATTCAGTATGAATCGAGCAGTCGACTGAGAAAGTCGATTTGCGTCACCCATTCGAAAATATGTACACTAAAAAATAAAATGTATAAATTGCGATTAGGCTATAATTTTTAAGAATCTTTGCGTGATAAGCAATAAGAATTCTATGAAGAAAATTACTTCAGATATGACCCTCTGCTGTTTTATTATTGATGCTGAAGGACTTGCTAGGAAAGGGTCTTCAACTGACACAATTTCTAAAACATATGTTATGAAACCGCTTGCATTGACTCATAATTTTTTTTGTGGGCTAATCTTAGGTGGTCTGATTTGACAACATGTTCCACGTCGAAGGCGATATGGCCACATTATGACGCTAGTAGAACAAGAAGAACTATCTCATTAGATAGGAGATGCCTCTGAATTTTATTTTGGGTCATTACAGGGCACTATTTTATACACAGGCACACCTCAAGATTCGAGCTCACTGACGCACAGTGGCCCCAAAGTGTGTTTTATATATCAAAATTTTTTGCCCGCTTGGGGACGCACTGTAGAAAGATTTCAATGATGAGGGCTTATAGGTAATTAAACAAGGAAAAAAATAAGCCACCGGTTTTTGGAAAAAAATCGTTTCGACCTCTTTCCTCTTTTGAAAAAATTTTATAAGAGGACTTTACTACGCCCACAAAGATTAGGACATTTAAAGCAGCGTTATAATCATGGACGAGTCTAAATTCAATATATTTTATAAAAATAAAAATATTTTCATTCAGTATGAATCGAGCAGTCGACTGAGAAAGTCGATTTGCGTCACCCATTCGAAAATATGTACACTAAAAAATAAAATGTATAAATTGCGATTAGGCTATAATTTTTAAGAATCTTTGCGTGATAAGCAATAAGAATTCTATGAAGAAAATTACTTCAGATATGACCCTCTGCTGTTTTATTATTGATGCTGAAGGACTTGCTAGGAAAGGGTCTTCAACTGACACAATTTCTAAAACATATGTTATGAAACCGCTTGCATTGACTCATAATTTTTTTTGTGGGCTAATCTTAGGTGGTCTGATTTGACAACATGTTCCACGTCGAAGGCGATATGGCCACATTATGACGCTAGTAGAACAAGAAGAACTATCTCATTAGATAGGAGATGCCTCTGAATTTTATTTTGGGTCATTACAGGGCACTATTTTATACACAGGCACACCTCAAGATTCACCAAGGTTCGAATCCTACCACAGGTAGATTATTATGCTCTTTATTTATTTCTTTTTGTTTTTGTTAACAAGGACTTCAAAACTTTTTTTTTTCGTAAATATACAGCATTAACACTATTAAAAGCTAATCCGTTTTGAATTCGTATTTAAGTACGTTTCGGGTTTAAAACGGGTCCGTCACCGCAGATTTACCCAGGTTCGAATCTTACCATAGGCAAATCGTTTTTTTTTTTTTTTTCTTTATTTTCTTATTATTTTTATTTTAATCGCTAATGACCGCTTCAAAAAGTTCTTTTTTTTTTTAAACACAGCGCTAACATTAAAGGTAAATCCGTTTTGAATTCTTTTTTGATATACGTTACGGGGTTCGAAACGGATGAGCATCCGTTCTTGTGCACATTAGGCAGATTCAATTCAATTAAACAAAAGTAAATAAATAATAGAAAAGAAAATAGAAAATTGATATAAAAAACAAAATAAAAAAAAAAAATCACCTGCACTGGGGATCGAACCCATGCCAATGGTAAACTTGTGTAATGTGTGTGTTTGAATGCAAACTGCATCCTTGCAAAAATAAATTAATACCCTAATTATATATTGCTACAATTCGGCCATCCTGACCATGAGAGCCCCCGATCTCATATTATTTATTTAAGCCTTCACGTCCTCTAAACCATGGACGTATATTAGACACGGCCCAAACGCCTTTATAAGGTGTACGTGCTTGTTGAAAACCTTCGACATCTTCGAGTAAATAACGATCATTTCTCAAGACTTTTGATATCCTATAGGGACCTTTATATTTTGGAATCAACTTTCGAGATACACCGGCCGTAGAATCAAAGTTTTTCACCATTACATAATCACCCTCCTTATAATCCGTTGGCGCTTTTCTGCGCTTATCCACATATTCTTTGTTGTAGCACTGTATTTGTTTTTGCTTTTCGTCTGCCTTTAACCTAGTTGTGACATGATCATTCCGTGGAGGACAGTTTGCTTCAATTAGACATTCTTTCAATAAATCAACTGCTTTTCCTCTTTGTCTCGTACCAAATAACATGACACTAGGATGCTCCCCAATAGACCTGTGTACAGTGTTATTCAAAGTATACTCCACCTGGTCAAGTACCGTGTCCCAAAACAATCCTTTCTCAGGATCCACCAATTTCGCTAACATTGGACCTATCGACCTATTAACTCTCTCAACCTGCCCGTTTGCCTGAGGTGAACCAGTCGCTATTAAGGTATGAGTAATATTATTTATTTTTAAAAACTCTGAGAAATCTTTTGACGTAAAGCAGGTTCCTCTATCACTTATCACACACCTCGGACGACTATAAGATCTAAAATAATCCGTTAACGCCAAAATAGCCTCTTTTGTATTAGTGGTCTTAGTTGGATATAACCTTTGCTTTAAAATTCAAAAAGCGCTATTTTTAAACATATGGTGCAGATCCAGGAGGTAGTTTATTCGACTTTTGTTAACGTTAACGGATAGCCATTATCTTCCTTATTATATCTTACCTTTTAACTTTTCCAATCAGATCATTACTTTTCGAGATATCATTCATTGAAGTAAAATTATCTTGACTGTATTTTATCCTTTACATACATTAAATTAAATCAATTTGTATACAGTCAAATACTTCTTTTTCATAGAATGATATCTCGAAAAGTAATGATCTGATTGGAAAAGTTAAAAGGTAAGATATAATAAGGAAGATAATGGCTATCCGTTAACGTTAACAAAAGTCAAATAAACTACCTCCTGGATCTGCACCATATATTTAAAAATAGCACTTTTTGAATTTTAAAGCAAAGACAGCATGGATCATATACCTGATGGAGAAAATCGGGTGCCAAATTCGGATTCAGCGACCATAAATTATCCAAAACCATTATAGAGATCTCATTAAAAATTGTTTTCTCTCAATTTGCTGCACTGAGATATCATATTCTATATAAAAAATGTCTGCGCGCCATTAAGCAAATATTCATAGCATTGTCATAAATGGTTTGCACAAAAATTTTTTTTTGTAGATAAATAAATGAATGTTTTTCCTATCATACCCTTGTCGTTTCTGTTTTCAAATCATATGAGAAGTTCAGTTATCTTGCAATTGCATATTTCAAAATGCATTTTTAATTAGTAAAAAAAATTAAAAAAAATTTAGACGCCACTAAATTTTGTGCGCGTAGCATTTGCAGATATACTGCGATTCATTACTTTTTGATAAGGCAGCTCTTTACGCTGGCTTAAGGAAAATTTATTGTATAAGTTATCTTCAATCCCTTAGCTGAATGGTAACTGATTGGGCTTGGAGATCTGATTTTTGTAGTATTATTTGAAGGATTTGACAAAGTAGTTTCTTGCTAAGATTATAAATACAGTGAAATATTAAACTAAAAATTCTACAAGTTCAATAACTTAGACCTACATATATCCGCCATTTCAAGTTTAAGTAAGATTTATTGAAATTGGCTTCAGATACAAAAAAAAAAAGAATTAATATTCCATGTATTTTCAAAGTATATGAATTTTTCAAAATTTGAAAACATTACCCAATTTGTAGTGATTGAGCAGGAGAAATTCAAGTCACAGCTTATTTCGTGCAGATGCTTATTTTCCCTCTGAAGACGGTGTTTCGCGTTATTTAACGGCAATTTCTTTTTCTATGCTCTCTGTGTGGTATTCACAACCAGATGCAGCCAATTTTTAGTTTGATCTTGTACATGTCAGGGTAAAAAAGTGCATTTTGCAGAAATGGGTCGTCGAGCAGTGAAAATTGGTGATAAGTCATTTTAAGGACGGCCAATCCCTGCGCAAAGCTACTCAATATGTTAATTTGAGTCTTGCCCATAATGCAAAGCCCAATTGAAAGCTTCTTTCATGCAAATCGGGTCCAAAATAAGGGTAAAAGCTCGTCAAACCCTATTTTTAATCCCGCTGACGATCAGTTTTTTATCCATAAAATTAAGACAGCTCACATTATCAGCTCCAAAAGTAGTCACAAGCATGCAGCGCAAGCTAAGCAAGCAGCAAAGTGAGAAAACTGTCCACCTCGTGCACCGAGACCACAATTTTAAAGCCTAAGTAGCCCTTCATAAGCAAAAAAAGTCAGCATAGCCTACATTCTTTCTGATATCGAGCTCAGTATTAGGACGCCCACAAAGATTAGGACATTTAAAGCAGCGTTATAATCATGGACGAGTCTAAATTCAATATATTTTATAAAAATAAAAATATTTTCATTCAGTATGAATCGAGCAGTCGACTGAGAAAGTCGATTTGCGTCACCCATTCGAAAATATGTACACTAAAAAATAAAATGTATAAATTGCGATTAGGCTATAATTTTTAAGAATCTTTGCGTGATAAGCAATAAGAATTCTATGAAGAAAATTACTTCAGATATGACCCTCTGCTGTTTTATTATTGATGCTGAAGGACTTGCTAGGAAAGGGTCTTCAACTGACACAATTTCTAAAACATATGTTATGAAACCGCTTGCATTGACTCATAATTTTTTTTGTGGGCTAATCTTAGGTGGTCTGATTTGACAACATGTTCCACGTCGAAGGCGATATGGCCACATTATGACGCTAGTAGAACAAGAAGAACTATCTCATTAGATAGGAGATGCCTCTGAATTTTATTTTGGGTCATTACAGGGCACTATTTTATACACAGGCACACCTCAAGATTCGAGCTCACTGACGCACAGTGGCCCCAAAGTGTGTTTTATATATCAAAATTTTTTGCCCGCTTGGGGACGCACTGTAGAAAGATTTCAATGATGAGGGCTTATAGGTAATTAAACAAGGAAAAAAATAAGCCACCGGTTTTTGGAAAAAAATCGTTTCGACCTCTTTCCTCTTTTGAAAAAATTTTATAAGAGGACTTTACTACGCCCACAAAGATTAGGACATTTAAAGCAGCGTTATAATCATGGACGAGTCTAAATTCAATATATTTTATAAAAATAAAAATATTTTCATTCAGTATGAATCGAGCAGTCGACTGAGAAAGTCGATTTGCGTCACCCATTCGAAAATATGTACACTAAAAAATAAAATGTATAAATTGCGATTAGGCTATAATTTTTAAGAATCTTTGCGTGATAAGCAATAAGAATTCTATGAAGAAAATTACTTCAGATATGACCCTCTGCTGTTTTATTATTGATGCTGAAGGACTTGCTAGGAAAGGGTCTTCAACTGACACAATTTCTAAAACATATGTTATGAAACCGCTTGCATTGACTCATAATTTTTTTTGTGGGCTAATCTTAGGTGGTCTGATTTGACAACATGTTCCACGTCGAAGGCGATATGGCCACATTATGACGCTAGTAGAACAAGAAGAACTATCTCATTAGATAGGAGATGCCTCTGAATTTTATTTTGGGTCATTACAGGGCACTATTTTATACACAGGCACACCTCAAGATTCGAGCTCACTGACGCACAGTGGCCCCAAAGTGTGTTTTATATATCAAAATTTTTTGCCCGCTTGGGGACGCACTGTAGAAAGATTTCAATGATGAGGGCTTATAGGTAATTAAACAAGGAAAAAAATAAGCCACCGGTTTTTGGAAAAAAATCGTTTCGACCTCTTTCCTCTTTTGAAAAAATTTTATAAGAGGACTTTACTACGCAACATATTTATCCACAAAAAAAAAATCACTCAAATCGGAACAATGATTCTCGAGTTATTAAGGTTTTTAATATACCGAACGAAGCCGAAGGAATTTTGAAAAATTAAGTTTTTAAAAACCTCAACGAGCAAGATATCTACCAATTAAAACAAAAATCATAAAAATCGGATGATTGGTTTTCGAATGGTAGAATTTTTAAAATTTTCGGTTTTCGATTTTTCGACTTTGAGCCTACAGAAAAGAGGTCGAAACGATTTTTTTCCAAAAACCGGTGGCTTATTTTTTCCTTGTTTAATTACCTATAAGCCCTCATCATTGAAATCTTTCTACAGTGCGTCCCCAAGCGGGCAAAAAATTTTGATATAAAAAACACACTTTGGGACCACTGTGTGACGTAAGACATCTTTGTAGAATTTGTAAAGATACTGACATCGAAGAGTACATTCTTCATTTCTCTTGCAGATTTCGCTCATGAGCCCCAAACTATTTTAGAGTTTATAAAAAATTCGAAATGGTTCTTATAATTGGACAATGAAGATATTAACCGGATATAAGATGGTTCAACTGCGGCCTAAGTTTTGATGACTCCGGTCATCTCCAGTGCTATTCTTAACCTTCCTTAATATGTTTCTGAAACTATAAGCCAATGATACAATTTTTTGTCAGAAATAATGGTTTAAAAAATACCAATTTCGAGAACTGGACCGGTAAAAGACTAAACGATTTTTAAAATATCTTTATTTTGACCCTAATAACTTTGAAAATATTTGAAGGACTTCTTCACTTTTAGCTAAATCAGGATCTTTTGACTTTATTTTTTCTCTCTTTGCACAACTACAAGCTATTGTTTATGTAGTGGTGCCGACCTTTGCTTATGAAAGACTACTTGGGCTTTGAAGCTGAGGTCTCGGGACACGCAGCCGCCAGTTTTTGCACTATACGAGTTACTTAGTTCTTGATGTATATCCCTGACGGTTTTTGGAGCCAACAATGTGGGCTAGTATTGATTTTGTGGACAATAAATGAATCGTCAGCGGGTTCAAAATTGTTGTTTGACGCACTTTTACCCTTATTTTGGAACCGATTTGCATGAAGGAAGCTCTCAATTGTGCTTTGCATTGTATGTGGGACTCAAACTAACATATTGAGCAGCTAAACGCATGGATTGGCAGTTCTTAAAATGCGTTATCACCGATTTTCGCTGCTGGACGACCCGTTTCTGCAAAATGCTTGTTTATTTCCTTTTACTTGTTATGAACAATAGGCATGCCCGTCTAAGCCTGCATTCAAAATTTTATGATATTTTTATTATTTGAAAAGGTACAGTGTTTTAAAGTTAAACTAGTAAGGGTGTTACCTTTGGCCTGGCCAAACATTTAATACCCTACACAGCAGTATTTTGAAAGTTTTGCTTATATGGAAGGTGCCACGCCCTCTTGTCCAATTTCACCCAGTTTTTTCTCAGAGTTTAAACTTATAGTTCTTAGCATTAGAGTGAAATTTGGTTGGATTATCTCAAAAAATGTTTTCAGTATAGCGTTTTGAACCTTTTGCTTATATGGGAGGTGCCACGCCCTCTTGTCCAAATTCACCCAGTTTTTTCTCAGAGTTTAAACTTATAGTTCTTAGCATTTGAGTAAAATTTAGTTTGATTATCTCAAAAAACGCTTTCAATATAGCGTTTTGAAGTTTTTGCTTATATGCGAGGTGCCACGCCCTCTTGTCCGAACTCTTCTGGTTTTTGTTCAGAGCTTGCGCTTACAATTCGTAGTATTTATATGTATTTTGGTTGCATTATCGTGAAAAAAACTCAAAAAGTTGCATTTTGAATATATTTTTTGTATGGGCGGTAGGCGTGTCCATTGACCGATTTCGCTCATTTTCAATCCCCCGAGCTAACTTTGACACCAAAGGCTGTGCACAAAATTTCATTGAATTATCTTGCTTAGTTTTCGCAAAAAGTGTATTTCCACACACAGCCAGCCATCCAGCCAGCCGGCCAGCCAGCCAGCCAGCCAGCCAGCCAGCCAGCCAGCCAGCCAGCCAGCCAGACAGACGGACATGGCTATATCGACTCAGGAGGTGACGCTGATCAAGAATATATATACTTTTCTATATCTGCCACGCCTCCTTCTCTGCGTTACAAACGGAAGGACAAAGTGAATATACCCTGGGTGTAGGGTATGAAAATATTACTGCACGAAATAAGCTGTGAGCCACTGTACGTCGTTGACCATTCATCGTTCATGTGAATCACTTTTTTATATTCTAAAAAACTTTGTTTATTTATTTTTAATTTTCAAAATTCACTACTACAACCTTATTTGTTTCTACAAATGTCAAAACATTTGTTCCCGTCATCCGCTACAGCAACAATAAAATACTTGCTCTGTTTTCGTGTTCCATTCAGCAAGAAAAATTTTTGATCTGAAAGCAAAATCTAGATTTCCCAATGGAAAACGACATAAGTTAAATCTCAAATAATGTAATTTTTCTTATTAAAAAATAATAGACTAAGAGCCAGCGCTTGGCTGACCCTCCTTATAGTATCAAAGCTGAATTTTTTTGTGAGTGTTCTTCCAATAGTAGGTATGAACTTCTGTTCTAGTGAATTCCTGAGAGGTGGTGCCTACGTGAGATTTCGGGCGCAAAAGGTCGACAAAAACAGTTTTTTGCAAATATTTCGCTAACGGTTTTATCTACAAAAAAAATAGATTCCTCAATTTTGTAGCTCATTAAATTTCATATCGAAAAGTGATGCAAATTGTTTTCGCACGACCTATAGTTAAGGAGATATGGTCCAGTGAAATTGGACTTTCCAACCCAACATATAAAATCCATAATTTTTTTTCTGCTAGTCGGCCTATTTTTTAGTTTCAAATTATGCACCAAAATTCGAGACCGATTTCACTGTCGTACAAAAAGTTTTTCAGGCACAAAGGTCGAGAAAATTAGTATCTCGCTAACGCTTATTTCTACAAAAAAATGGTGCTCTACAATTTTGTAGCTCAGAAAATTTCATATCAAAAAGTAGTGCAAATTATTTTCGTACAACCCACAGCTTAGGAGATATCCTATTTTAAGGTATTTTCCGCATACAAGTGTACATAGTGATATGAGTGTTGATTTTCAAAGTACTATAACTACGCCTACGTCATAGTATCATGGTTGAATTTTTTTTTGGCTATTTTTGCAGTAGTGGGTACCAACTTTTGTTTTAGTCAAACCGTGAGAGGTGGTGCCTTCGCGAGATATCGATCATAGTTATAGTAATTTGAAAATCAACTTTCAAAAAACTGATTTTCTCTACCTTTCGCACCCGATATCTCACGAAGGCACCACCGCTCATGGTTTGACTAAAACAAAAGTTAGTACCCACTATTGGAAGAATACCCACAAAAAAATGCAGCCATGATACCATGACGTAGGCATAGTTATAGAAATTTCAAAACCAATTTTCAAAAAACTGATTTTCTCGACTTTTGCACCCGATACCTCAAGAAAGCACCACCAATCACGATTTGACTGAAACAAAGGTCAGTACCCACTATTGGAAGAATACCCACAAAAAAATGCAGCCATGATACCATGACGTAGGCATAGTTATGAAATTTCAAAATCAATTTTAAAAAAACTGATTTTCTCAACTTTTGCACCCGATATCTAAGGAAGGCACCACCTCTCACGGTTTGACTGAAACAAAAGTGAGTACCCACTATTGGAAAAATACCCACAAAAAAATGCAGCCATGATACCATGACGTCGGCATAGTTACAGTAATTTCAAAATCAACTTTCAAAAAACTGATTTTCTCTACCTTTTGCACCCGATATTTCGCGAAGGCACCACCTCTCACGATTTAACTAAAACAAAAGTTAGAATTCCTTATTAGAAGAATACCCACAAAAAAATGCAACATTCATATTACTATGAAAATACCTTAAAAGAGGATATCTCCTAAACTGTGGGTCATACGAAAATAATTTGCACTACTTTTTGATATGAAATTTTTTGAGCTACAAAATTGTAGAGCACCATTTTTTTGTAGAAATAAGCGTTAGCGAGATACTAATTTTCTCGACCTTTGTGCCTGAATAACTTTTTGTACGACAGCGAAATCGGTCTCGAACTTGGGTGCATAATTTGAAACTAAAAAATAGGCCGACTAGCAGAAAAAAAATTATGGATTTTATATGTTGGGTTGGAAAGTCCAATTTCACTGGACCATATCTCCTAAACTATAGGTCGTGCGAAAACAATTCGCACCACTTTTCGATATGAAATTTAATGAACTACAAAATTGTGGCAATTAATTTTTTTATAGATATAACCGTTAGCGAGATATTTGCAAAAAACTGTTTTTCTCGACCTTTTGCGCCTGATATCTCACGTAGGCACCACCTCTCAGAAATTCACTAGAACAGAAGTTCATACCTACTATTGGAAGAACACTCACAAAAAAATTCAGCTTTGATACTATGAGGAGGGTCAGCCAAGCGCTGGCTCTCCGTCTATAATGTTTTTAAAGTTTAATAAATTACAATTACAATTCCAACTTAAACTGAAAACCGGTAAAATTGACCTTTATCTTTAGCTGTAATCTGAAATTTTGTCAGTAAAGATAAGGCCCTTTTTCCTCTGGACAGTCACATACACATATGAATGTAAAATCGGTCATTGTCTGATAAATGTATGTAATTGAGAAAAGTAGCACCTATAGCTTACAAAGAAAGTTGTTGGTTAAAGTCAAACATGATCAAGAACAAGAATTTTGGTTTGATTTTTTTAAAACTCAACGACCCGTTTCAATTTTCTATTGTGATCTAATGTTTCTTCTCCTTAAATAAAATTTATTTAGATTTACCTACGCAGACAAATGAAAACTGCTGCACATAAATCATTCGGCTTTACGTGCTACATTCGCTTACCCTACGCACTGGTAACTTTATAGCAGGAAATGACTTCAATTGAGCGTAATTCCAATAGAAAACTGAATCACATGTTGCAAGCAAACTTACACATAACGTACATACTTTTATAAAGAATCCCAGCCAGAAGTTGCATATTATACTGATTTTAGCTGCCACACTAACGGCCTTAAAAAAATATAACATACTGCATAGATTCAAATGAAAATTACAGCGTGCTGGAAGTACAGGATTATTACAAAATAACAAAATATTCTATATGGGCATATCCGAAAATAATCTCCTCTTATATGACCCAGGTTTTAAGAAAATTTTTCGAGTTTTTGAGAACTTTCTTTTTTTTATAAAATAAATAACTTGGTAAATAACGGAACCCTAATGTAGGTACATACATGTGTATACACGGTGGTTTTTAAAAAATTTTAACTTTTTGAAATACCACCCGCGATTTTATTCAGGGATTCAGGGGGACCCTTCTAGTATCTAAATCCGCGAACCGCGAAATCGAACGTCCAGCCTTTTTTTTGACATTTTAGTTTTTTTAACGATTTTTGAGTATGTCTCGGTGTTTATATACATATTATGTACACATATATATGTATATACGTACATATGTATACTTGTATATGCATATATGTGTAATATATATAAATGTATATTAGGGTGGGCCGATTAGAAAACTGATCTCGGCTACCCCCCTATGTGAAAGTTCATTCAATGCTATGAATATTTGCCCAAGGAACTATACTTCTGCGTTCAACTTTAGTTCGGCGCATTTTTGATCGAAAATTGTACCTTTCATAAATATTTTTTTTTATTTTCATACTAAATTTTAAAAATTTTTATACAGACAAAAGTAATGTCATTGTATGATTTGGCTGGTTTTCTGTCAGTAACCAATTAAATTAAATTCTGTTTACATAAAAAGTTCACTTGATGGTGTGGAATTGATGCTATATATTTAAAAAAGTGATATGGGTCAAATAGCCGATTATTATGACCGACTTTCAAAATAAACGATTCTTATTTTTGGATGAATTTTTTCAAACAAAACACCAACCTAGGCAGAAAGTTCATTCAATTCTATGAATATTTGCCCAAGTAACCATACCTCTACGTTCAACTTTAGTTCGGTGCATTTTCAATTAAAAATTTTACCTTGCGTTTAATATTTATTTTTATGCTTAATTTTCAAAATTCCAATAGAGACAAAAGTAATATCATAACATGTTTTGGCTGGTATTCTGTCAGTAATTAATAAAATTGGGTTCTGTTTTTACAAACACTTTACTTGATAGCGTGGAATCGATTATATGTATTCCAAAAAATTATATCGGTCACATAACCGATTTATTATAAACGATTCATATTTTAAATGGATTTTTTCAATCGAAACACCAACCCAAGTGTTTTTGGATAATAGGATGCCGAACCTAACATTATTTTTTTTCCAGGGCAACATCTAGTGGCAGTTGTAGTAAATAAATTAGCCGCTTTTTTTAATTTTACAGAACAATATACCAAAAACCTATGTAAAAATATGAATCGTTTATAATAAATATATAAAATTTGACCGATATAATTTTTTGGAATAAATGTAATCAATTCCACGCTATCAAGTAAAGTGTTCGTAAAAACAGAACCCAATTTTATTAGTTATTGACAGAATACCAGCCAAAACATATAATGATATTACTTTTGTCTCTATAAGAATTTTGAAAATTAAGCATAAAAATAAATATTAAACGCACGGTAAAATTTTCAATCGAAAATGCGCCGAACTAAAGTTGAACGTAGAGATATGATTACTGGGGCAAATATTCATAGAATTGAATGAACTTACAGCCTAGGATGGTGTTTTGTTCGAAAAAATTCATCCAAAAATATGAATCGTTTATTTTGAAAGTCGGTCATAATAATCGGCTATTTGACCTATATCATTTTTTTAAATATATAGCATCAATTTTACACCGACAAGTAAACTTTTTATGTTAACAGAACCCAATTTAATTGATTACTGACAGAATACTAGCCAAATCATATAATGACATTACTTTTGTCTTTATAAAAATTTTAAAATTTGGTATGTAAATAAAAAAAATATTGATGAAAGGTACAATTTTCGATCAAAAATGCGCCGAACTAAAGTTGAACGCAGAAGTATAGTTCCTTGAGCAAATATTCATAGAATTGATTGAACTTTCACATAGGGGGGTAGCCGAGGTCGATAAAATTTCCTCCATACAATTTGGCCCACCCTAATGCATATATATATACATACATACATGAATACATATGAAAGGTATCGTTTCCGCACCATTTATTTTAAAAAAAAATCAGTTTTTACGTATTTAAGAAAAACAAAAACCGGAAACAGCAAGTCATTCCAGATGTGATTTTTGATGCTTAATCCGAACCCGGTCTTAGAATTGCGTCTGGACTTTGAGATATCCTTACATAAATGTTTAAAGGACACCATTTTTTTCCTATTTTTGAAGTTATATAACAAGATAAGGTAATATTATTCCGTAAAATCTGGTATGACAGTTAATAGCCCTAGCTTTTTTCTTGAAAACTCAGATGAAAATCAAAGTGAAAAATCTCGGTTTTCGGCTATATTTTATGTTATATGCAGGACACACAAATTTTTTTTTGTGAATTTCTATTACCAGAAGCATTTGGTACTTTCTTTTGGCTTTAAATTGAGCTATCAAATGTTTATCTGCAATATTTCTCTGCAAAGTTATGTTAACTTTAAAAGCACTCCATGAAAATCAAAGTGAAAAATCTCGGTTTTCGGCTATATTGGATGTTATATGCAGGACACACAAAATTTTTTTTGGGAATTTCAATTACCAGAAGCATTTGGTACTTTCTTTTGGCTTTAAATTGAGCTATCAAATGTTTATCTGCAAAATTTCTCTGCAAAGTTATGTTAACTTTAAAATCACACCATGAAAATCAAAGTGAAAAATCTCGGTTTTCGGCTATATTTGAGGTTGTATACAGTACGGACGAAATTCGCCTGCTCTTTTTTTCTAATCGACGCATTTAAAACCATTCTTTATCTTCAAAATGAGCTACAAAATGGTCTCTTGTGATTGTTTTCTACAAAGTTATAACCATTTAAAAATTACAAAATGGAGTGCAAACTCACAGGGGTGTCACTAAAATATATTGCTGCAACATGTCGTCTTAAAATAGTCATAACTTTTTAGAAAACAATTACAAGAGACTATTTTGTAGCTCATTTTGAAGATAAAGAATGGTTTTAAATGCGTCGATTAGTAAAAAAGAGCAGACGAATTTCGTCCGTACTGTATACAACCTCAAATTTAGCCGAAAACCGAGATTTTTCACTTTGATTTTCATGGTGTGATTTTAAAGTTAACATAACTTTGCAGAAAAATATTGCAGATAAACATTTGATAGCTCAATTTAAAGCCAAAAGAAAGTACCAAATGCTTCTGGTAATAGAAATTCACAAAAAAATTTTTCGTGTCCTGCAAATAACATCCAATATAGCTAAAAATCGTGTTTTTGCACTTTTTTAACTTTTTAGGTTAAGATATCTCCGACAAAAAAAAAAGATATTGTTATCGGTTTGATTGAGTTTTCAAAAAAAAAGCTAGGGCTATTAACCGTCATACCAGATTCTACGGCATAATATTACCTTATCTTGTTATATAACTTTAAAAATAGGACAAAAATGGTGCTCTTTAAACATTTATGTAAGGATATCTCAAAGTCCAGACGTAATAGAGCAATTCTAAGACCGGGTTCGGATTAAGCATCAAAAATCACATCTGGAATGACTATTGCTGTTTCCGGTTTTTGTTTGTGTTTTTCTTAAATACGAAAAAACCGATTTTTTTAAAAAATAAATGGTGCGGAAACGATACCTATTATATGTATGCATGTATGTATGTATATATACATTAGGGTGGGCCGATTTGAAAACTGATCTCGGCTACCCCCCTATGTGAAAGTTCATTCAATTCTATGAATATTTGCCCAAGGAACTATTCCTCTGCGTTCAACTTTAGTTCGGCGCATTTTTGATCGAAAATTGTACCATTCATCAATATTTTTTTATTTTCATACTAAATTTTAAAAATTTTTATAAAGACAAAAGTAATGTCATTATATGATTTGGCTGGTATTCCATCAGTAATCAATTAAATTGGGTTCTGTTTACATAAAAAGTTTACTTGATGGTGTGGAATTGATGCCATATATTTTAAAAAGTAATATGGGTCAAATAGCCGATTATTATGACCGACTTTCAAAATAAACGATTCATATTTTTGGATGAATTTTTTCAAACAAAACACCAACCTAGGCAGAAAGTTCATTCAATTTTATGAATATTTGCCCAAGTAACCATACCTCTACGTTCAACTTTAGTTCGGTGCATTTTCAATTAAAAATTTTACCTTGCGTTTAATATTTATTTTTATGCTTAATTTTAAAAATTCCTATAGAGACAAAAGTAATATCATAATATGTTTTGGCTGATATTCTGTCAGTAATCAATTAAATACCACCCGCGTTTTTTTTTAGGGATAATGTTGGGGGACCCTTCTAGTATCTAAATCCGCGAACCGCGAAATCGAACGTCCAGCCTTTTTTTTTTTTTGACATTTTAGTTTTTTTAACGATTTGTGAGTATGTTTCGGTGTTTATATACATATTATGTACACATATATATGTATATACGTACATATGTATACTTGTATATGCATATTAGGCATGCGCTTATTTTACGATTTTCTGATTTTCGTTCATGCCGCCCCCTGAAATCCTTCTAATGGTCATAAAAACATATATGTACTATGAAGTTTCACGGCGATCGGATAACGATAACCCGGCCCGCAAGAGAGGTCAAGGTCAAGTTGAGGTTTCAGGCAAAACATACTGAGAATTTTTTTTAAACTTAATTAAATTAGTCAAAGCATACCTTTATCTTAAAGCAAATTGAAATACCTTTCCAACAAGCTATAATTGTTTAAAATCGGGTAATTGACTAATTTAATTAAGTTTAAAAAAAATTTTCAGTATGTTTTGCCTGAAACCTCAACTTGACCTTGACCTCTCTTACGGGCCGGGTTATCGTTATCCGATCGCCGTGAAACTTCATAGTATTTGTTTTTATGACCATTAGAAGGATTTCAGGGGGCGGCATGAACGAAAATCAGAAAATCGTAAAATAAGCGCATGCCTAATGCATATATGTGTAATATATATATATGTATATTAGGGTGGGCCGATTTGAAAACTGATCTCGGCTACCCCCCTATGTGAAAGTTCATTCAATTCTATGAATATTTGCCCAAGGAACTATACCTCTGCGTTCAACTTTAGTTCGGCGCATTTTTGATCGAAAATTGTACCTTTCATCAATATTTTTTTTTTAATTTCATACTAAATTTTACAAATTTTTATAAAGACAAAAGTAATGTCATTATATGATTTGGCTGGTATTCTATCAGTAATCAATTAAATTGGGTTCTGTTTACATAAAACGTTTACTTGATGGCGTGGAATTCATGCCATATATTTAAAAAAGTAATATGGGTCAAATAGCCGATTATTATGACCGACTTTCAAAATAAACGATTCATATTTTTGGATGAATTTTTTCAAACAAAACACCAACCTAGGCTGAAAGTTCATTCAATTCTATGAATACTTGCCCAAGGAACCATATCCCTACGTTCAACTTTAGTTCGGCGCATTTTCAATTGAACATCCGGTAAAGGTATGGTTACTTGGGCAAGTATTCATAGAATTGAATGAAATTTCCGCCTAGGTTAGTGTTTTGTTTGAAAAAATTCATCCAAAAATATGAATCGTTTATTTTGAAAGTCGGTCATAATAATCGGAGATTTGACCCATATTACTTTTTTAAATATATGGCATGAATTCCACACCATCAAGTAAACTTTTTATGTAAACAGAACCCAATTTAATTGATTACTGATAGAATACCAGCCAAATCATATAATGACATTACTTTTGTCTTTAAAAAAATTTGTAAAATTTAGTACGAAATTAAAAAAAATATTGATGAAAGGTACAATTTTCGATCAAAAATGCGCCGAACTAAAGTTGAACGCAGAGGTATAGTTCCTTGGGCAAATATTCATAGAATTGAATGAACTTTCACATAGGGGGGTGGCCGAGATCAGTTTTCCAATCGGCCCACCCTAATATATATATATTACACATATATGCATATATAAGTATACATATGTACGTATATACATATTAGGGTGGGCCAAATTGTATGGAGGAAATTTTATCGACCTCGGCTACCCCCCTATGTGAAAGTTCATTCAATTCTATGAATATTTGCCCAAAGAACTGCGTTCAACTTTAGTTCGGCGCATTTTTGATCGAAAATTGTACCTTTCATCAATATTTTTTTTTGTTTTCATACTAAATTTTAAAAATTTTTATAAAGACAAAAGTAATGTCATTATATGATTTGGCTTGTATTCTGTCAGTAATCAATTAAATTGGGTTCTGTTTGCATTAAAAGTTTACTTGATAGTGTGGAATTGATGTTACATATTTAAGAAAATGATATAGGAGGCATTCTCTGGAAAAAAAGCCACTTGAAATAAAAAGTTCTTTATTTTCTTTGGCAATGATATATCTTATAGTATATGTAAAACCTAAAATAAAACATATGGTGTTAGGTCTGTGTAACGCGGGGTTGCCATACTGTAAGGGGCCAAAGTTTTTTGTAAAAAAATTTTCGAACCGCCATAACTTTAAAACTAATGAACAGATTTTAAAACACCATTTGACTTTTTTGTACAGAATTTCTCAAAACGTAAACGCAAAAGCACATGAACATCAAGTTGAGATTCAAGTACGTAATAATTTTAAATGAAAAACAAAAAACAAAAAAACAAAAAAAAAAATTAAAAATTTGAAAAATACAAAAAAATTAAAAAAAATATTAAAAAATAAATAAAAACAAAAAGGGATTAAGTGTCTGCTACGTCCACGTCGTTAATCCTGGGTTACGCTAAAGGCAGATAATAATAGTGCATAAATCAATGATTTTTCATCATGTGCTGAGTTGGTTTTTTATTTGTAGCTCATACAAATATTGCTGTCCCAAAATTCCCTTTAGGGGGTAAAAAGGTGATGAAATAAGGAACATTTTAAGATATTTTTGAAAAAAATCGAAGGGGCATAAAGGGTTAAAAATTAAAAAAAAATTTTTTTTTTCATTTTTTGCTATGAAATATTATTTTTAAAAATTTTTACGATACACAGTTTTAAAGTTTGAGAAATTTTGTACAAAAAAGTCAAATGGTGTTTTAAAATCTGTTCATTAGTTTTAAAGTTATGGCGGTTCGAAAATTTTTTTACAAAAAACTTTGGCCCCTTACAGTATGGCAACCCCGCGTTACACAGACCTAACACCATATGTTTTATTTTAGGTTTTACATATACTATAAGATATATCATTGCCAAAGAAAATAAAGAACTTTTTTTTCAAGTGGCTTTTTTTCCAGAGATTGCCTCATATATATATATGTACATTAAAGTGGTCCAATTTTTGTATGGAAAAACCAAGATCGTTAAAAAGTCAAGGTGCGCGACTTTTCTGAGTCCTTGGATCCTGCTGATTACAAAAAGTGCTTTGGAACCAAAAAAAAATTGCGTTTAGATATTCCGCAACGAGCTTGAAGGTACTTTTTTAGGAATTTTTGAGTTTTTGAGTACTTTTTTTAATTTAAACGCTATATTTTTTTTACCAGATAAGGTATTTGCAAAAATTAAATTGCATTTTTTTAAAAATATTTTGAGCCAAATTCTGCATCAATAATAATAAATCTAGTCTTTCCCAATTTTTTTATCGGCACTTTAAACTTCAAAATTTGTTAATTTTGATTAATTTAAGTACCAAAAACGTATTAAAAACGTTATTTTTAACAAATGTTAACTTTGTGGTTATAGGATGATTCTATTGGTCAGATTACAAAAGTCACTTTAGAAATTTTCAAGTTATGAACAATTTTGTGATGCAGTATTTGCCGAATTTTTGAAAAAAAAACTTTTCTATAAAAATCACAAAAATCGCCAACTTCTACACTCTATATTTTAGCAACAAATGATACTAGGACCAAATCTTCCCGCATTATTAACTAGCCGAAACTACAATTTTGCAAAATTTGAGAAAAATCGGTCTCAAAAAAATGTTCAGCTGCTACGCTTAGTGTATTTTGTTTCATATGTATTTTAAAACGATATACTGACAGAGATATTTATAACTTTATTGGCCTTTCCAACGATTTGGTACCCTATGCTGTAGGCCAAAGATAACATCCTTAATTGTTTTTCTTAAACAAATAATAAGTTAGAGAAAATTATGTTTAATTTTAAATTCGAAAAAAAATTTAAATTTAACAAATATATAGGTGGATGAAAGAATTGTAAAAAATTAGTTGTTGTCGGGAGAGAAAAAAAATTATTTTTCCATTCCCGAATGTTCTTCCAAACATACTACCATCTTTTTACCTCCTGAAAGTGACATCCATACCAAGTTTAGATAAAAAATTCCTAGTTTCCGTGATTGTGTAAAAGTGTTTACCAACCACCATTATTTTTCTCAAACTTATTACTCCTTAGTACTCACTCCTTAATTAACTCCTATGCAAAATTCCATAAGAGGTGGAAACGAAGGGATAGCATGTTTGGAAGAAATGGTAGATATGACACTGTGGGCTGCTAAGAAAGTTGAGTTTTATGAAAGTGACTACAAAGTCGGGATATTGGAATGTTTTCATAATGATTTCAAGATTATAAAACTGCTTCATGTACTTATAATCCTATCACAAGCTTTAGCCTGTTACTAATTTTTTTTAATGGAATGAAAAAAAGGTCTGGTAAAAAAACATATCAGAATTGCTCCGTCACGCATGGTTTTTGAGATATCTTAATCAAAAAAAAAAAAAAAAACACGACTTTTCGTCATTTTTGATGTTATTTTATAAGATCAGGTAATTGTTAGCCATAAAGCCTGATAGAAAAGTTGAAAGTACAAGTGTTTTTCTTTAAAACACAATTTTAATTAAATCATATTTCTTTTTTCCGAAATACCTTAACCTTTCGCTATATTTGGAGTTATAAACAGGACTCAAGAAATTGTTTCGCTCTTTTCTGTTAATTTTATAATTTATTCTTATAAGGTGGGTTAACAAGCTTTAGAGTACATATACGAGTAAAAGAGGACTGCCCCATAATCAAAGTTCGATGTAAATTGCGAAAAGCGTAAACACCATCAATGGCCGCAAAAGTTGACAACACTCGTCACCATTCAATTCACGAAATGACATTGTTCAAACGAACGACTTTTTTGTTTCGGTGAAAAAACGAACATCGTTAATTGAAATTTAATTTGTTTAAAAGTCAGAATATATAATATTAAACTAAAATTTCGATTTTCAAAAGTGGGAAAACTCGTTGAAGGGCGGGGCACCGTCCACAAAAATATAATACGCTGTAAAAAGAAAACTACTAAAGCAATCTTTCTGAATTTAACTGTAGGGAGCCTACTTGTCATTAATCACCTACAAACTGAAAGTGGGCAAAATATCGCCGGAGCGCATGGAACCTCCCATACAAGTAAAACACATTAAATGTTATTTCTCGCAAATAGTACAACATATTTTGGTCTGGTTCATAAATATCTAAAGCATAACAAAATGGGATGCAGAAAAGGAGGCGTGGCAGTTATAGAAAAGTATATATATTCTTGATCAGCGTGAATCACGGAGTCGATATAGCTATGTCCGTCTGTCTGGCTGGCTGGGTGTCTGTGCGTGAAAATATTTTTTACGGAAAAACTAACCAAGATAATTGGATAAAATTTGGTGCACTGCCTTTGTCCTAAAAGTAAGCTGATGGGATTGAAAACGAGCGAAATCGGTCAAAGGTCACGCCTACCGCCCGTACAAAAACAATATTTAAAACGCAATTTTAAGAGCATTAATTACGATAACACAACCAAAATAGACTTAAATGTTAGGGATAGTAACTACGTATGCAAGCTTTAGGCGAAAACTAGGCGAACTCGGTCTAGAGGGCGTAGTTCCTCCCATATAAGTAAAAGTTTCAAAATGCTATTCTGAAAGCGTTTTTTGAGATAATCCAACAGATTTTTACACAGACACCAAGAATAGTAAAAGCAAACTCTAATCAGGAACTTGGTTGATTCTGGCCAGCGGGCGTGGCACTGCCTATACACTCAAAATTTTAAAAATTTTGTAATGCAAACGTTATTTGAGTTAATGTGACAAAATTTCGCTCAGATACTAGAAATAGTTAGTGGAAGCTCTGAGCAAAAACTAGGCCAACTCAGGCAGGAGGGCGTGGCACTTACCATACAAGCAACATTTTCAAAACGCACTAACACATTGCATACCCTGCAACAGATTTCAACTCATTTTGGGGGTTTTTTGGCCATAAATCGGTGTTTCGATACTTATACAATTTTGTCTTTTATATAGGGGCTGAAATACCTTCTTTTTAAAGGATCATAATTCAGAAACTTAGAGTCCTATTTAGAGATGGGTGCGTGACGTATTTTCGTCATGACACGTGCTAGAAAATTGTAATTCTTTCGTGCTCGCGCGTATTCGTGTTGCACAAAATTGACGCGACTCACGACCCAATTGGTTAGAGTGCTGCTTTTAAAAGTTATTAGTATTTTACTGAAAGCCTACTGCTGTCCCCTTTTGCTTCCAAAAGAATTCAAAATTTTGTTCTAAAATGAAAAATTATTTCACAATCATTTGGAAGCAAAGGCTTTCACTAAAATACTAATAGCTTTTAAAAGCGGAACTCTAGAATAATTTTAAAGATACTTTTGAGTAGTGTTTGAACGACTTTTTTATGGCTTCATACAAATCGAACCAGTTTTTCTTATGGGTGGACTTAGCCCGCATCCTTCCCCTGGATCCGCCACTGCTAGTGAGTAATAGAGTAATAACATACCTTCAAGTGAGTGAAACCCGTTATTTGGTTTTTTCTTTAAACATAATTTTACACTATTATCAAATTCTACCTTTCCAAGAAATTGCTAGCGACCAATGTACGAGTAACACCCCCAGTTACGCTTATAGTAGAAAATTAGCGAAAATACTTAACAACAGAAGCAATTGCGTCATCACCATCCAGCGCATCGCATTATATGTAGCTTTTTACACCGTGAAGGATGTTTAATATTGTAAGCATATTTAATTCGCGGCAGTGGTAAGAAAAATCAGAAGCCGACAACAAAACAACGGCGGCAACAATAAAAAATCGCTTACTTAAAGTGTGCGATTATGCGATGCGGGTGAGATTCAAGATGCAAAACCATATTAAATTACAAGGATATAAAAAATGACAAATAATAAAGCGCAAAAGCGTTACGGTAAGGAGATGATATCAATAAAGTAACTACAAAGCAGGCAGAAGGTAACTTTCAGCTCAAGCGGATCTATTGTAAGCAGAGGGAGGAAAAAGTGGGTGGTTTGAAATTAAAAAAAAATACGACTAAGACACTAAACAACAAATTTACGTATTTATTTAAATTTCCATTTACGCAGACAATGACAAGAAGTTAAAAAATGAAGAAACATTTTAATTCTATTTGCCAACGTGTAGCATTTCCTCCACAACTTCATCTTAATGTTTCCATTCTTGATTTAAATCTCGTTTATCATTTTTATCTTGTACGCCATGGTAAAACACCCCGCTAACAATTGCAAAACAAACTTTAACGTTACAACAACAAAAAATAACAACACAGTGGAAATAAATGATTTTTAATAAACATACTATCATATCCATGTACCAATTTCATTTAGTTTGAGGACTCTGCTTTATGCAGGTACAATGAATAAATTCCTGCTAAGATGTGCAAAACGTAGTATACGGCTTTTGTATGTTGCTGCAGGAGTAAGTTTTTTTAATCTTCGATAATTTTACAAGCCTATTAAAAACTGCAATAAATATATATATTGATTTCTTTGTTACAAGAAAACATTACAAATATATTGTAGTATAACAAAAATTACAATGCTGGACTATTTACTTAAAAAAAATTTCAAAATTTAAATAGATTTTTAGTCAAATTCATAATCATGATGGTGTGGTGAAGTTTCACAATATGAGTTTGAATTTTGGAGAGCAAAATGATACCTTCAATCTTTTTCGTTCTTTATTCCCTATTTATGACAATTTTTATCTTGCTCCTGTGAATGAAGTTAAAATAGACAACATACTGAATCAACTTAAACCAAACAAGAGTCCTGGCCTTGACAATATAACTTTAAAAATGTTACTTGTCAGAAAACCTTTAGTCTGCAATATAATCGCAAGCATATTTAATGGTATAATTGAAGAGTCCGTATATCCTCATATACTAAAAATCCATAAAGTTATTCCAATTCCGAAAGGAGTAGGTTCAAACAGATTAGAAAATTTCCGACCAATTTCAATTCTCTCAATTGTTGATAATATATTAGAGAAGTTAATATTTGAACAATTGACGGATTATCTTGAAAAAAAATAGTTTTTTCTTTGACAGGCAATATGGTTTCAAAAAGGGTGCTGGTACGGAGGAAGCTGTGCTTAATGTTATTGATTATATTTGTGGTGGTTTGGATGAAGGGTGCAAGGGTGTCGCAGGTGTCTTTTTTGACTGTTTGATCCAGTTGATCATAAAATTTTGATATCTAAATTAGGTACACTTGGGTTTTCCTCTTCAACTTTGTGTTTATTTAGAAATTTTTTGAGCGATAGGAAACAAATAGTTCAAATAGGCGAATCCAAAAGCAGCATGCAACCCGTTGAATGTGGAGTTCCACAAGGCAGTGTTCTTGGGCCTTTACTATTTAAAATATATATCAATGATTTAAAAAACATTGATTTTAATGGTAAACTATTTATGTTTGCGGACGACATTTGCCTTTTTTATAAATATAATCATATTGAAGTTCTGAAAGCACATATTGAGCGTGATGCTTCTTTGCTTTTGAAATTCACTAAAATTAATAAACTGATCTTAAACAAAGAAAAAACAAAATTGGTACGTTTAAGCCATATAATTATGTGGGATCTGAATTGGTGAGAATTCAGTTTGATGGTAATACTATTGTAGAATCAGAAAGTGTGAAGTACTTGGGATTGATTTTTAATAATAATATGCTATGGGACAGTCACATCAACAGATTGAAAAGTAAAATTGCTTCGGGTATCGGTATATTGTACAAATTCAAACACAAACTAAGCACTGCAACAAAAATGATGCTGTATAAATCTCTGATTCATTGCCACTTAACTTATTTGCCCATAGTTTATGGTAGTAGGTGCTGGTTCTTCAAAACAAAGCACTCAAAATTGTCTTTAACCTACCATCAAGGCACAGTACAACAAACTTGTACAAAAATTATGCTAAGGATATTCTTCCGGTTCAAGGCCTTTACAAAAGACAACTTTTATTTTATGTTTTTAAAACTATACGTGGTATAGGGTCTCGCACTCTGCAATTTAATCAAAATATGTCTCTAACACAGCGATCTACAAGGCAAGCTTCGCATTTGCAAATAGCAAGATGTCGCTTAGAACTAACGAAACAACGTGTTTCTTTTGCTGGACCAAACGAATATAATCAACTACCGGACTATCTAAAAAATATCCAGACATTGTCAATTTTTAAAAATAACTTGAAAAAGTATTTGCTGGAAAGTATTGAGATGCTGCTTACGTTTTAATTTTAATTTTAATATTACGTTTTGATATATTATTTTGATGTATGTATACGCCAGAAAATTGTAATACTTAAGTATGAACTTAATTTTGAAGTTGTAAGATTTTTTATTTTAATTAATAGTTGCCTTATAGCCTCTACAAAGCCTTCGCGGCGCTGAGGCATTATTTAGCTATGTATCTTATAATTTCTGTATAATAAATTTAAAATTTAGAATTTAAAAAAAAAAAAGTGCGCTTACGTGTGCATTAGGGTGTCTCTTATTTGGGAAAAGTCAAAATTTTATGTCACGCTCCCCCAGAATCGAAAGACTTTGAGAAAAAATGAGATCCCCTAAACGACAGGTTTTTTTAAACGAATTAACCTGTGCCACGAAGACATTCAAATTTAAATGAAAATTAACATAGATTTTATATACTTCTTGTTTTAACTTGCTGGGAATCGCGCTGCCTGAAATATTTTTCGCCATCAAATGTGTATCTTATTGTTTTTCGGGTCGCTGAACACGATACAAGTGTCAAAATTAAATTTTGACAGCTGATTTCAAATCAAAACACCGAGAAATGGAGGTTAAACCGGTAGCTTGTGTCGACACGTGTAGCCGTTGACAGCTGTCAAAATTTAATTTTGACACTTGTATCGTGTTCAGCGACACGAAAACAATAAGATACACATTTGATGGCGAAAATATTTCAGGCAACGTGATTCCCAGCAAGTTAAAACAAGAAGTATATAAAATCTATGTTAATTTTCATTTAAATTTGAATGTCTTCGTGGCACAGGTTAATTCGTTTAAAAAAACCTGTCGTTTAGGGGATCTCATTTATTTCTCAAAGTCTTTCGATTCTGGGGGAGCGCGACATAAAATTTTGAATTTTCCCAAATAAGAGACACCCTAGTGTGCATCTATCACACGACCGGTTTCAGGAATATTTCCTTTTGTAAAAAAAACTCTTTGAACTGCAGTTTAGACTCATTGCCTGCTAATTTTTAAAAGACTTCCTTCCGTGTGCAACAGAATATGATGAAACAGCTTATATTAGAAAAATTGGAAAAATTCTTCTGTATACACTCTACATAAAACTGCGTGAAATTTTCACACATTCTGTTTAAAAAGGGAACCACGCAGTAATGTGCAATTTCACTCAGTAGTGCACCTAATTCTCTCAGAAATGTATAAATGTATGCACAGTACTGTGTGTCTTCCTTTTTACATAGGATATGTGGAATTTCACACAGCTTTATTTAAGGTATATGGTTGAATGTTTGTTGCTGTAGGACACACTGCTCCTGAACAAACGATAGGTTGCATGAAAATGACACCAAAAACGAACAATGCCCCTTTATTCGTAATCATTCACTGAGTAAAAATCAACTTTATTTGAAATCTTAGCTGCTCCTTTTTTGAAAATATCTCGATTTTTCCAATTGGGGCATTTTCCCATACGAAAAGAAAAAAAAAAATTTTTTAAGTACATTAAACAAACATTAAAATAATCACAGTCGATGTGTTTTGCGATGCTAAACGCGAATCCAACCTCAGAATTGCTCTATCGTGTATAGTTTATGAGATATTGTAAACCAAAGACCAAAATAAGTCGTTTTTTGCCATTTTTTGAAGCTATATAACTATGTAACATATCATTTATTCGTCAAATGTGGCTTAAATACTTGAAAGTCCCAATATTTTCCTTTAAAACATAATTTAAATTATGTTGATATCTTTTTTTTCCTCAAAGATATCCTAACCTAAAAAGACACAAAAGTGCAAAAAACCCGTTTTGACAATATTTCGGTCTACGACATCTCTTAGAAGCATGAAGATATAAATATAATTTAAATTAGGTTTTAAAGAAAAAAATTGGGGCTTTTCAGTATTTAAGCCACATTTGACGAATAAATGATATGTAACATAGTTATATAGCTTCAAAAAATGGCAAAAAACGACTTATTTTGGTCTTTAGGTTACAATATCTCATAAACTATACACGATAGAGCAATTCTGAGGTTGGATTCGCGTTTAGCATCGCAAAACACATCGATTGTGATTATTTTAATTTTAGTTTAATGTAGTTAAAAAATTTTTTTTTTCTTTTTGTATGGGAAAATGCCCCAATTGGAAAAATCGAGATATTTTCAAAAAAGGAGCAGATAAGATTTCAAATAAAGTTGATTTTTACTCAGTGAATGATTACGAATAAAGGGGCATTGTTCGTTTTTGGTGTCATTTTCATGCAACCTATCGTTTGTTCAGGAGCAGTGTGAGGAGTAGTTTTGATTTAACCACAATGCAATAAAATTTAACTATTTGAAACATTTGACTAAAAAGTACAGGAAATGAATGAAATTTTTGACTTTGCTCTACTGTTAATTTGAGCAACATCATAATTTGATTACAACCTCACTCATTCATTCACTTTCATGATATGCAAGGATTTCGTTTGCACGCTTGAAAATCGCGTTACTCCTGCGCTGGCTAATGATAATGGAAGTGTGAGCTTCGGCAGATGTGAGGGGGCGTAAATATTGACTGTAAGTGTGTGTGTTTGTATGTTTTAGCATGTGTTTGTTGAGCATGGATAAAATACACCGTAAGTGAAATGTTTACGACTATGAAAAATGATTGCGGTCGCTGACGTCGTATTGCGTCGCCTAGCTGCTGGAGACAATATCTCAGGGAGGTGTTGCTTGCGGCAGTAATGTTATAAGGCTGCTCACTTTTCAGTTGCAGCTGGAAATTTAATTTTTAATGAAAGAGAACATGCCGAGTCGTATAAAACAGACTTAATACTTATGTGGGACGCACATTGTTACATGGAACCTGCTTCTGCTCAATAGTTTTAGCCACAGAGAAAAGTTTACAATAAAGCTTGGTTTTTGTTCAGAGCTTTTGCTCTAACTATTCCTACATGCGAAATTTTGTTAGATGATCAAAATAACTCTTACAGGGGGTGCTGTTATCTGACTTCGCCTAGTTTTCGCTCCTAGCTTCCACTAACTATTAAAATTATCTGTGAGAAATTTTGTTACATTGCCTCAAATAACGCTTGCACTATATCATCTTAGTAATTTGGTAGGTGCCACGATCTCTTGTCCGAATCAACCAAGTTTCTGATCAGACACTGCATTTCCTATCCTTAATGTCTGAGCGAATTTCAGTTGAATTATTTCAACAAACGCTCCCAGTTTAGAATTTTAAAACCTTTGGCTTCTCCTTCTCCGCGTTACAAACGGAAGGACATAGTGAATATACCCTGGGTGTAGGGTATAAAGAAATCACTGATGCAAACATACATACATATCATCAGTAAAAACCCTAGGTATTAAAATTTTTTTCATTTTGTTGCATTGTGTTGTTTTTTGCACAAAAATTTCTCTTGAAACTCGTAGCATGTAAGAATTACGTTTTGAAAAAATGTCTTCTGCTAACTGGCCTTCTAGCTAATTTTCCTACAAAACGGTCATATTTCCTATAGTTTCCCATAGTGCAACGTTAACGGAAAAAATTAAATTTTGTTGAGAAATTGTTTAATATTTTTTTCTTGAAAAATACAGCACAAATACGTGAATTCTAAATATCTTAAAACTTTGTTAATATTTCTCCACATTAAAAGCTTCACACACGCGTTGTAACTCATACAAAACTGGCAAATTGAAAACCGAAGGCAAGAAAAGTGCAACAAGGTACTATTACTCTTTATACTTTGATTGCCATCTAATAGCTACGTCAATGGAAAAACTTTGCACCATTACAATCGAAGCGTGATTCATGTCCTTTAAAAATAAAAGCAAGTCCTCATTGAGGAAAATCAAACTTCTCTATGGAAGCAAATAAGAAAAACTAAAATCTTGAAATCCATGGCGTGCTGCGGGTGTAGAATGCTATCAGCTTAAGAAATATTTTTATTGCAAACGGAAGAGAGAAACGCGAGCTGAGCCAAAAGTTTGTCAAGAGAAAATTCCTACAACAATAACAAAAACAAAAAGCAGCTTTCCACTTTCGTCCTTGCATGTTTGCGCTTTCAATTATATCGCTCCTACTGGATTATATGAAATGATTGAGCTTTCACACATAAATATGTACACACAGCATGTTTTTAACCAGGATCGTTGAACCATTAAGTGGGCAATTAAATTCAATTAAATTCAATTAACTTCTGTCCTTAGCAAAGTTTTTGCTATCTTTAGCAACAAACAACAGCACGTAGTATAACATTACGTTACCGTACTACGAGACTGTCCAACTAAAAAGTACTTTTTTTTAAGTTGAATAGCAATGCATTGCCAAAGCAAAATTTCTTCAAGTTCAACTCTGTTTGGCGTCAGTCAGTGCAGCAGGCAGTATGGATGCAAGGATACAAAAATAATTTGCACTATTTTCCGGTGCTGAAGTTTGTCGCTGACACTGCCCGACAAAACGATAGCGGTGCGAATGACATAAAGAATGATTCTCTGATTCTAATAATTTTAAGATTTATATCAGACTTTATGTCATTTGTTCGATTAAATTTTCCATTACTTTCCTTCCTCAATTGAAATTCTACTTTGCTTCACTTCTGGTTAAAGTTAAAGCTACTTTTTTTAGTTTTAGTTATTCAACTTTGCTGAATATCATTGATTTCCTTTGGCTGAAGTTTACTGCGAAATTTCTGTTATTTCAATTACATTAATTGCGGCTTCTTGTTTTATGTCTTGATATGGCGATGGCAGAGGAAATGCGTTGAATATCCATATGTACTCATATATGTATGTACTTCCATTGCAGGATTAGAATTGACTGCTTTTTGTGAGGAATTCATTTGCGATTGTTAAGCCGTCAGGTGCCAATTTTACTTAAATAATCTCTAGAATTTATTATAAAAAGCATTTCTGTTGAAGCGACTAAGGATATGCTGAAAAATAGTTAACTTGATACTTAAGAGTATCTGGAGAATAATTCACTTGATACTTGCAGTATTTGAGAATCAAGTGAAGTTTTCTCCAGCGTCTCTTCACTTATTACATTTATATAGAATTTTTCCTTTACACAACAAGTGTTTTTTTTTAGTCATGGTCACACACACAGACATAACCAAGTAAATTCAGAAAAGCTGACACACTACTGAAACCGCCTACAAGTCATGGATGTATTTCCTTTTAACATCTACCAGCCAACTGTTGTTGAGATTACATTGAACCGTAAATCGATTTAATCGACAACAATAAGCGTTCGCAAAAAAGCTCGATGAGCTCATCATCCATACACACTACAGTGGTCTAAATTTTGTATGGAAAAACCTAAAGTGTCAAAATGTCAAGGTGCGAATCCCTGGATTCGCCTGATTTGGAACCAAAAAAAAAATTGCGTTTAGATATTCCACAACGAGCTTGAAGGTGCTTTTTTAGGAATTTTTGAGTCTTTGAGTACTTTTTTCAATTTAAATGCTATTTCTTTTAATCAAGACAAGGTATTTGTAAAAATTAAATTGAACCTTTTTAAGAATTGTTTAAACTTTGAAGTTCAAAATTTGTTCATTTTTTGAGGTATTTGCATTTTCAAGAAGCGATTTTTTCTTATTTTACTCTAGCGAATTTTTTTTTTGCTAAATGACAATAGTTCGTTGAAACGGGTTTGCTTATCTTTCATTCCGTAAGTGACAAACAAATTAAAATCTATTTTCAAAAAGTATAACATGGAGTTCGTTTATTCAAGCGCCAATAAAGTGAAGCAATTACTGGGATCCACCAAAGATGAAACTCCTTTGTTACAAAAGTCCGGAATATATGTGCTTAAGAGTGGTGACTGTGACCAGAAATACAATGGTCAAACTCGACGTGGCATTGGGAAACGTTATAAAGAACACGAGGGATATATTCATAAAAATCAACCAAAGAAATCGGTGTTTGCGAACCATATTCTTCATAATTCTGATTTTAATTTTTCAATTCATGACATGAAATTGAAAAAACAAATAAACGATCATAACAAACTTGACGCTTATGAAAGCATTTATATTCAAAAGACACGCATTCTATGAACCTTGATAAAGGCAATATAATATCAGATCTATTTAATTGTATATAAATTTACGTTTATATAACAGTATATTTGGTTTTTTTTAAAAAATTTGTGTAACCCTTATTAATTCAGACTTTGACTTTGTAGCACTGGACTATAATGGTACAAATTAATTTTAAGGTACTCTATTTTTATACCCTACACCCAGGGTATATTCACTTTGTCCTTCCGTTTGTAACGCACAGAAGGAGGCGTGGCAGATATAGAAAAGTATATATATTCTTGATCAGCGTCACCTTCTGAGTCGATATAGCCATGTCCGTCTGTCTGTCTGGCTGGCTGGGTGGCTGGCAGGCTGGCTGGCTGGCTGTGTGTAGAAATACACTTTTTGGGAAAACTAAGCAAGATAATTCAATGAAATTTAGTACACTGCCTCCGTCGTCAAAGTTAGCTCGGGAGATTGAAAATGAGCGAAATCGGTCGACGGACACGCCTACCGCCTTTACAAAAAATATATTCAAAATGGAATTTTAGGAGTATTTTTCACGAAAATGCAACCAAAATACACATAAATACTACGAATTGTAAGCGCAAGTTCTAAAAAAAAACCAGGCGAATTTGGACAAGAGAGCGTGGCACCTGCATATATAAAGACAATTCCGGTGAAAAATTTCCACTGGGAATTTTTTCGCACAGAAGCTCTTTTTTCGTCTTATTTTCCTGGGCTATTAATGAAATTATAAAAAAATATTTTCAAAAAATACAGGGTGAGCCGAGTTTTTTTGAAAATTCAAATTATACTCATAATCGATATCCAAGGGTCCAGCCAGACCCCATACAGTTTTTGTAAATATCTTCGGAGGTGTTTCCTACTTGTTTAGTTTTTTGTATCATATTTCTTTTGTGAATGAGAACTGTGGTACCTTTTCAGCTCCATTCATTTGATTTTGTACAAATTGGTACTTTGTTAGTGTTATATAGCGGGGGTTTTCCCATTATACATGTGACGTGGTTTCTGTGCGCGTAATATTAAATTTGCGGAAAATTTGCCAATGCTATTTTGAAAAACTAATGTGCAAAAGTCGGAGAAGGTTTTTGACAAAATGAATATGAAGGTTCATACTTTTTCCATAATAAGAAACATGCATAAGAGGCTGGAAAAGATCCTGAACTCGAAATTCAATAAGAGTTTCAAAGTGATGACGAAAATAAAGAAGTGACACAAGGACCCGAGTTACAACAATATTTTTTTTATTTTTTTTTTCAAAAGACGATATAAATAGCGCAAAATTTCACCACTAATAGGAAGAAATTACTCATAATAATATGGGTTTTAATGGAAGCCCAAATAGAAGTTACTCTGAACCAGTTGAAGCTTACACTACATATTCCAATATACGCAATAGAATAAAGTTTTGGTGGAAATGCGATGTAAAAACTCACTACCCTTTGTATGAAAAAATATTCTTATGTATATGCTGCTGAAAATCCGGAGGGAGGGGAGCTACAAATCAAGGAGAGAATATAATGATGTGCATTGATTCTAAGAATTCAAATTCGGGTCGGATAGTAGGTACATATCATTTTATACATCCTCGGAAGAATATCAGAGGTTTATAAAAATAGGGCTGGCTTTTGTTCGCATACTGCCATCAATAAATGATGTGTTCCATCTGAAACGAAAAAAAAAAAATTCTGGTCCTCTTCCCTTATCAAATTTCAACAATAGTAATGGCGGGGTTGACGTAATAGACCATATGCTAAGCCATTTTAACATAAAACGTCGGAGTAACGCTGGACCTTAGCATTTTGTATGTGACAGCAACGGTCAATATAGTGGGGTCAATGTTTTTAAAAAAAAGCTTGATTGCCATTTATGGAACATCAAAGACGAATTCCCGAGAAATACTTTTTTCTACTGCGAGATATGTTCGGAACCAGGTTGCCAGCAACACTGCAAATGCTCTGATAGAAGTTTCAAATGTACTTGAACATATGATTGAAAATATTAAATACTTGTGTTTTTCTTCTTCTTACTCTGATATACATATTTATGTATGAGTTCATGAGGGAATCATACTGATATTGTCTGCTACAAGTCGCTAGCACACTGACGACTCAGTGACATTATCAGCATAAGTCATCAGTGATTTTTTGGACATTTGTTCTAAAAGTTCATGCATGAAGTCAAACAAATGTCTCCGTTTGTCATCTATAATCTAATTTTGTCTCTATTCGTCATCGATGAATCGTCGTGCCGTTCGCCACCGGGAATATATAAGTACATCAAGAAATAAAAACAATTTTTTTTTATAAGAAATAAAAGTAAATTTAATATTCCACAGTCTTCGATTGAAACCCATATAAATATGTATGGGGTCTGGCCAGACCCCCGAGTACCTTATGTGACAAATTGTATATGCAGCCGGTATCTGGCGCACACTCTTTTTATGCCGGTATCTGGCGCACACTCTTCCTATGCAGCCGACATCTGGCGCACACTCTTTCTATGCAGCCGGAAAATGGCGCATTCTCTTCGGTGGGACTTGAAACTGGTATATGCAGCCACTGGCGCATACTCTCTATCTTGTGGTTGTTCCTGCTAAATATGCAGCTGGAACTACTGGCGCAAATTTGTATGCTTTCTGAACTCATAGGATGTACAAGTCCCTTTAAACTCTGGAGACACATTTAATATGATATTATACATTACACACAATAATGTACACCCAAAAAAATTGCTGCGGTAGTTTTAACAACGTTTTGTTGTGGATTTTACAATTCTCTGTGGATTTGCTAATTTAAAAGTTAATATAATCGAATTCACAATTAATTGTTAATTTTACAGCAAATGCAACAATTTCTACCAGAAATTTGTTAAAATTATCGATATAAACTTATTTTTGTTGTGAAATCTACAGCAAATATTTTATTTTTCACAGCTAATTTTTCAAATGTATACAAAATTGTAATATTAACTGCAAAAGATATGGGATGAAAAATGAAAGTAAATGCTGTAAAACATACAGCATTTTGCTACACTTTTACAACAGATTTTTTGGGGTGTATAATAATGTTATTTAGGATTAAGAGATTTAAACTTATTGTAAGCCTCCTAAGAAGATTCAATAAATAAATGAAGCATTAAAAAAAAAAGATTTAAGAAATAATTGTTTTTTGTGCAAGTTTTATTTACATTCGGTTAAGGTAAGTGCCAAATATTACCAAATTAGTGATTCACTGTGTAAATCTACAAAGTTTTCCATTTTATTTTTATAATTTTGTAAATTCTAAAAATTGGTCACTGTGGTACAGCTGAAGGCGGGTAATGTGGTATAGGAATATTTTTTGTTGTTTTTTAACCTTTTTTTATTGCTGTTTATTTTTTAATAAGAACTATGAGTGTGAGAACCAATATAAATGTTATTATAAACTTATTTCATACTTTTCAAATTTTATATTTGGTTATAAAATATATGTATACCACATTACCCCACTTACATGTACAACATTACCCGCCCACTTTTCAAGTACAGGTTTTTTGACATATGTACATCTGACATATTTAAGATTATGCTCTATAATTTCTTCTTTTACAATAACACACATTTTATTGAAATATATGTAACCAATATATACTTCACTCATCAGGATAAAAAAATTTGGCTGAAATTGATCAAACGATTTGCTTGCAATTTCCAAAAAACAAATGGGTATACCACAATACCCGAAGTTCCCCTATTGTGCTTATTTGCATCTAAAAGAACATTATGGTGTCGTGGGAGCAATATTCTAAGCAAATTTTTGTTGTTCATACAAATTCAAACCAGTCTAAAATGCACACATACCTAAGTACCGTTGATTTTGCTCGAAAGGAGCCGTTATTGTTATGTATAATGAAATATTTCAATGAATAAAATCGTTGGTGCAATTGTTTAAAAGTGCCAATAAAGCAATTTACTTTGTTCTCGCTTTATTAGACTATGTTTATATATGTACATTAGGGTGTCTCTTATTTGGGAAAAGTCAAAATTGTATGTCGCGCTCCCCCAGAATCGAAAGACTTTGAGAAAAAAATTAGATCCCCCAAAGGACAGGTTTTTTTAAACGAATTAACCTGTGCCACGAAGACATTCAAATTTAAATGAAAATTAACATAGATTTTATATACTTCTTGTTTTAACTTGCTGGGAATCGCGTTGCCTGAAATATTTTTCGCCATCAAATGTGCATCTTATTGTTTTTCGGGTCGCTGAACACGATACAAGTGTCAAAATTAAATTTTGAATGTTCAATCAGGCACGCCAAAGCCTATTATTTATATCTCCTTGAGTCGCTTTTCGAAGTTTACTACACTCATCTACATTGTTTTCGAAATTAATTATAAAATTATAATATGGCATAATTGAGGAGAGCACATACTTCCATAGCTAGAAACCAACCCTAAAGTTTGATTACAAATGCTTTCTTTCGATAAACAATACAAATCTTGACTTGACGCTATTGAAATCAAAAACCTTTCATCTGAAAAGTTAAATAATGCTAAATTGAGATACAAAATTGAGATACAAAATTGACTTTACTCCACCGAAATATTGAGAAAAGTTGAGAATGTTGTGATGCCAACTCACCATATATAAGTAGTTTTGCTGCAAAGCACAATACTAGGTGTAAAATAAAGAGCGAAATAAACAAAAAAAAAAACTAGCAGAAAGACGGGAAAAAATTAATTTTTATTCGACTGCTGAGCTGCGAGAATTAAGTGTCTTACTTAACGTTAGTTATTGTTACTTCACTTGAGGAGTGATTTTTCAAAAGGGCGTATTTTCATGTTAAACAAATTTTTAATAATGAAAAAAAACTTTAGGGGCTGCTTACAACAACTTTTTTTTTTAATGTCTCTAGTGTTATAGTGAGTTGACCAAAGATTTTAATTCACTTAAAATTTTTATTCCAACATATTTGTAGTAATTGGAAAAGATCAAAAAATGGTGCTCTTTTGTTTTAAAGTTTTTAAAAATCAGTCTTATTTCACCATTTGGCCAATTTAGCTAATGTCCATACACGGTAATAAATTTCGGTTTAATTTTTTAACTAAGTATATATATGGGCAATTCTCAGGAACCTTTTACTTACGATATTTCGATAATATACACTTTTGACATTCAAATGTAACCTCTGAATTGGCGCGAATTCCATATATTTCTACAAAAAAATTTAATCCACACACTTGTTAATGTTTGAACAATATGTGCGCGGGCTAATATTAACAAAAAATCATTACTATTACTGAATTAATACCAAACACGTTACGCGTTTGACATCAAAACTTGACGACAACTATAGGTTAAAAGTTTATGAGAAATGTCCATATTTAAACCAACTTAATTCGGTAAAATTTTTCAACTTAAAAGTTGAAATTTGTGTCAACTCTGAGGGTTCATTTCCTTTACTTAAAAAGATGAAAGAGGTCGACTTAAAAGGTTGAAAATTTGTACTAAAAAAGTTGAAAAAAAAAAAACCAACCTTAAAAAATAAGAAAATGTACTAAATGAGTTAAGAACTTTTTGAATGAAACCAATGAAACATCGTACTTTATAAAATATAAATCCGAAAAAAAAAATTACGGATGGTTTGCATTACGTGCCCACCACAGGAACTTTCAAGCATACTTCATATTTTCACTCTTAAGCATAGACTGGTTGCGAATCACAGCGAAATGAAATTGCAGCAAAAGCCAAAGTTCTAATTTTTCAGTATTTTGCCGAAGAACATATTGAATCAATCGGCAAGCAAGAGACATCTAAAATTGAACGTTCCAAGCAAAGTCGAATGAAGATGTGTTCGTGTGCTTAAATATCCAAGGAAATCAACTGCGGAAAGTTGAAAAAATCAACAAATAAGTTGAATTACACTGTGGAGCAAAATTTGGTCGACAAAAGTTTACTCGGATCTGACGGTGCGGGGTGAAAATATAGGCCAAAATAAAAGACCATTTGGCTCTGTTTGTTCAAATTGGCTCTAGTTTTCGAGAAAAGGCCGTTTGAATTTTGCACCTTGAAGTTTGTGGTTTTTTTATTATATCTCGTAAGTTAACTGAGTTTTATAGCATTTGGTGGTGGGGTTTTGTTCGTCTCGTTCATATCTACACTTTCACTACCAAATTAGTGCTTTTGGATGCATATTTGGCGAGTTAGAGCACAAAATTCGCAAAAAAGTGATATTTTTCGCCTTTTATGACATTCGACTGAATAGAAATCACCCGAGTGGTGGATTTATGCCTTTTAACCTATAACCGAGATCCATTCGAACACTTTGATATAATAAATGTTTCATATGGGCAAAAATTTCTCAAGTGAGCCATCTAAGAAATTAAATGTAAAAAAGGCTTTAACAAAATTATGTTTTATAACAACTAGTAAAGATTTTGTAAAAATGTTTTTTTTTAGAGATATTTAGCATAGGTCGGGGAATAAAATGGTGTTTTTGATTTGTAAAAAAATGTTTCATTTATTATTGAAAATCCCTATTTCAAAAAGGTACATAAAAATAAAGCAACTTCTTCGCCTCTGAGAAAACTATAAAAAATAGGTAAGCACTCTCCACTTGTCAAGAAACTATATTCCAGAAAAAAAATTGGGGTAATCGATATATGTTCAAAAGTTATTAACAATATAGTGATTTCGTGCAAGTATTTTTCAGCATTAGAGAAAAACAAGGCATCCTACGAAAAAAGTGTATATGGCATAAAATGCCTAGAATTATCTAAAAACTAGAGCCAATTTAAACAAACTGAGCCAAATGGTCTTTTATTTTGGCTTATATTTTCACCCCGCACCGTCAGATCCGAGTAAACTTTTGTCGACCACATTTTGTTCCACAGTGTTGCTTTAGAATTTGCTTATTTTATTCTTCTCAAAGTTTTGTATCAACAAAAGGAGGTCAACTCCAAAAAGTTTAAAAACTCAACTAAAAAAGTTGATTTTCATAACCAATTCTATTTTCAACCCTAAAACTCCGTATAAAGTTGAAAATTGAAACCAAAATTTATTACCGTGTGTGTACACAGAGCAAAAAATTACCCCTAAAAACAAGAAGATTGTCGTATTAACATATTTTACTATGAATTCCTATTAAAAATAGAAAACAATATGAATTTTCCATAAAAAAATCTCTGAGCTTACTTAGAAAATCTTCTTAAAATTTCAAAAAAATGTTCGCATCATTTCTATATGGAATATAGGTAACATAGAATGATGTAAGTAACGTGAATAACTTATTAATTTCTAGTTTTAAGGAGAAAATCGTAGTGTTCTTTTTTTTTTTGTTGATTTGTCAGAACTTTATGTTTTTATTTATTTTGTATGGAGAGGCATTTAAGAAAAGACAATTTAAGTCATTTTATTTTGTTATATTAATCATCAAACGAAATCGGTTCGGTCCCTGTTTCTATACCTAAATCTAAACCGATTTGCTTGATTTTTTTTGTTGGAAAGGTTGTGAAGAGGAGCACTGCATAGGACTATATTTATTTTTAAAGTGGGCGGTGCCACGCCCCTAAATGGAAAAAACGCTCTCACAGCTAAACCGCTGCATCGATTTTAACGAAATTTGGTATGGAGATAGGGTTAGCACTAAGAAACTATAATATGACCATTATGTTTTTCAGTGGGCGGTGCCACGCCCCTAAAGGAACGATAATATGACTATTATGTTTTTCAGTGGGCGGTACCACGCCCCTAAATGAAAAAATGCTCTCACAGCTAAACCGCTGCATCGATTTCAACGAAATTTGGTATGAGGATAGGGTTAGCACTAAGGAACGATTATATGAGAATTATGTTTTTCAGTGGGAGGTGCCACGCCCCTAAATGGAAAAAAGGCTCTCACGGCTAAGCCCCTGCATCGGTTTCAACGAAATTTGGTATGGAGATAGGATTGGCACTAAGGAACAATAACATGACCATTATGTGTTCAGTGGGCAGTGCTACGCCCCTAAATGGAAAAAACGCACTCACGGCAAAAATACTGCGTACTATTTTTATGAAATTTGGTATAGATATAGAGTTAGCACGATTGCATGATTGATTTTTATGAATTTTGGTATAGAAAGATATCAAAAACTGTAGGAGTTACACGCCTGTAAATGGAAAGTACGATAGTGCAACTTAGCTATTGCACCGGTGCAGATAACCCGAACCCTAAGGAAGAATATTAAAAGCTTTTTGTGTTTTATCGGCCAAGGAAGGGTATTAAAACTTTTTCCTTTATTTTATGGTCAAATCGGAATGGCCGAATTTCGGCTACAAGGCGAACTCTAGTAGCTATAATTGGACATTAAAAAGACGTGTATGGAAAGCCTGGTAGCCGAATTATTACCACATAAAATAGAACAAAAGTAAGAAGATTTCTCTTTTTCATCCAAAAAGAAAGTCGCATCGAAACCATATAGAAATCTTCTTAAAATAACCTGTTCTATCAAAATCTTATAATATTAAGAATTGTAAGCGCAAGCTCTAGAAAAAACTGGGTGAATTCGGACAAGAGGGCGTGGCACCTCTCATATAAGCAAAAGCTTCAAAACGCTGTATTGAAAGCGTTTTTTGAGATAGTCGAAATAATATGACTCAGACACTAAGACTATAAATGCAAGCTTTAGGCAAAAACTGGATAAAATCGGACAAGAGGGCGTGGTACCTCCCATATAAGCAAAAGCTACAAAACGCTATACTGAAAACACTTTTTGAGATAATTCAACCAAATTTCACTCAAATACTAAGAACTATAAATGCAAACTCTGAGAAAAAACTGAAATCTTATTGTTTTTTTAAAAGATTTCTCATAAAGTTAAGATGATTTTCACATTATTTTCAACGGACTGAAAACATCGTTTAAAGAATAAATCGTATTAAAAACGATGAGATTACAAGGTTTTCATATAAATGGCAACAAAAATGTTCTCTATGGTTTTGATGTGACTTTCTTTTTGGATGAAAACCATAGAGATTTCTTCTCACTTTTGTTCTATTTTATGTGGTCGATTTGGCTCTGTGTAGGCATGTTATGTAAGCACCTATACGTATATGGCCTGGGACATAAGGGTACTCCAAAAATGTAAAAGTATTTTGAATCGGCCGCCCACAAGCATTTTTATCGTCAACATTCATGAAAAAAGTTTACGTCGTGAAAAAAATTAAAATGGATGTCATTTGAAGGTCGCTCAAGCCAATCGAAATATGAAGCAAAACACGCCAATTGTACCAGCTGAATCCGTCTTTTTGTAACAAACTCTAAAAATTACTAACACAAAAACACAAAATTTTCTACGAAACTGCAATTTTTGACCACGATTTTTTCTTGGAAAAATTCCTTTTTTGTGATGGATCTTGAACTAGAGGATGATAATGTTCGAGGTCGGGATGGAAATACACCCTTTTGAAAAATCACTATTTATTTATTTTTTTTTTTTTTAGTTTAGTTTAGTTTATTTAAGTAAGTAATTAGTACATAAGAAATTTTTCTTTTAGGTACAACAATCGAGTGGATAAATAGATAATATAAATCATTTTATTTAAGATTAATATATAGGTTAAAGAACTGAGATAAAAAAATTAATTATTAATAATAACATACATATATAAATAAAATCACATAATAAGTAGCAGTTAAGGTAAAGAAGAAAAATAGTTAAATATTAAATGCTTAAAGTTATTCCGGTCAGATACAATCTTTATGTCTCTTTAAAAAAAAAGTTCTCGACTTGGGCAAAGAAAACAAAAAACAACAGTCGCTATAGTAAAATTTTTCCAAAATCTGCCAACTATAGCAAAAAACACCTGTTGCAAAACAATTGCACCGCACAGAAAATCTACTCTCAATACTACTTGATAACTTTTTTTTTAAGATACTTACCATTTTTACTTAATCCTGGTTGATCCATTCTTTTCCTTTTTTATTTCTTTTTTTATTACAAATTCACGTGCATTCAGACGTCAAATTAAAAGCCATCAATACGCACACTGCACACCACAAAAAAAAAAGGCGCTGCACAAACGCGAAAACGCTGCATGCAGACATCAAATTGAGGGTTGACGCTGTTGGCATTTTTTGTTTTTGTTTCTTGCCATTTTTTGCTGGACAAAAACTAACACAAGTTCAATGAAAAAAACAAAGCAACTAATGAAACTAATCGGAGCACGATTAAGCACATTCAGTAATTTTAGCAATTCTTTTTCAAGGATATTTTATAAATTTCACAAGCCCACAATAATCAAATGTTCACACGCGACCGAGCTTTCATTATTTTGCTTTTTTTTTCACAAGCGAACTAAACTGTTCTCACCCGAAATGCCAGGAACAAATATTAGACACCAACCACATACAACCGAGCACTGTTTAATCGACACGGTGTGGTTTTTCCAGTATCGGTGTTGCCATAAATAAGTTCTCAATATCTTCAAAATTATAAAAATATCCTCAATTTCAAAATGTATTCTAATATCCCAGTGTGCCAGACGGTTCAAATCTTCGCTTTTTTATCCGTTACGGATCCGTTACTGATCCGTTGGCGGGAGAGATTCCTAAAAAAAAAGCGAATCGTTTTTTTTTTTGGAATTTCTCCCGCAAACGGATCAGTAACGGATCCGTAACGGGTAAAAAAGCGAAGATATGAACCGTCTGGCACACTGGGATGCTTTTGCTTTTTTAATGAAAAGAGAATTGGGTTGATTTGTAGAAAGTTTATGATCTAGTATATAAAATACTGTTAAAAAGCAAACAATTATAAATTTAAATATTAATAAACGAATAAAAAAATAACGATTATTAATTGATCTGTGCAATTAAGCGTAAACGATTCAGCAATTATCTAGTAGATATAGGGGGTTGTCAGGAATAAATATTTTTCTCAAACTGCCGTGTATTCTCGATTGCAGTCGGAGAAAATTCCCCGGGAATATTGAATCCCAATATATTAGTATGCGTCGATTAGTTTTTATCGTGAATCAAGATTCCCGGGGAATTTTCTTAAACTGCAATAGAGAATGCACGGCAGTCTGCATCATAAACTGTTGAAAAACACCTACGCAATAGGGTTCTTTTTCATTAGTTTTGGCACCCAAGTTGGGATCACGTTTTTGCCTAACAGCAGATCAACTTCAGTGGGTCGAAAATATTTGGCTCAGTGCCGGTGTCCTTTTCAATGCCAATTTCTTGTACACCTTAAAATTATGTAATAAACCGAGAAGTGTTGTTTATGTGTTTATGCTGTGGGGTGCTTTCTCAGCTGCCGGTTGCTTGGAAGTCCAGTTAGTGTCGTCCAAAATGAAAAGTTGTGACTACATGACTACATAAATGTGTTGGCATGCAGTTTGTTGCCCTTCTTGCGGCAAAATAATGGCACCCAGTGGACTTTCCAGCAGGACAATGCTGCCATTCACGTGAGTCGGGAGAGCGAAACTTGGTTCAACAATAAAAATATAGCTCTGATGCAATGGCGTGCTCGCTCCCCTGATCTCAATCCAATTGAGAACTTGTGGGGCATTTTAGTTCGCCGCGTTTATAAAGAAAATCGGCAATTTGAAACGGTCGAAGAGCTCAAAACCACAATTATTCAAGAATGGGAAGCACTTGATAAAAAAATTATTGACAACTTAATAAAGAGCATGCCAAATCGTATTTTTGAAGTTGCTTCGAAACATGGCAACACTACTTAGAACTTATATACATACATGATGGATGGCCGTCAATCGGCTCCAAACCTCTTGAAATGATCCGGAAAAACACAAGAAGAAACAAAATACAATTCAGTTTTCAGGGAGTTTATTTATTTTTATTAACTAATAATTGCAAGAGTATCTATGGTTGCATACTGGCACGTTGATAGGAAAAAATACCAGCTAAAAAATTCCAAATTGTAATCTGAGGCCATTATATTTTATATACATGCACTCCATGCTCCTGCAGCTTCTGCTCCACCATCAGCAGTTTAGCGAATTTTTTGTGCGCTAAATCTATTAACTTCATCTTCCGAGCGCTTATAATTTTCACGAAAATTAAATCAATTTTTTCGCAATTTTCAATTTAAAAAAAAATCTGACACTACGAAAAAAAATCCAAAAACTATTTACGAAAATGAAATCAAAGTAAAAGTGGCGTTCCATGGAAAGAGATAGCTGTCATTTATCTCTTTTCATGGAACGCCACTTTTACTTTGACTTAACTTTCGTAAATAGTTTTTTGATTTTTTTTCGGAAAATTAAAGTTTTTCGCTTTTTTTTGGTTTTGCGTGTTTTTTTTATTTAGATTAATTAGTTAATAAGTTTTAATTTGCATTAATTAAAGAAACAATCTTCTAAAACACTTTTATTTGAAAAAAAATCCAAAAACTTTTCACGAAAATGAAATCAAAGTAAAAGTGGCGTTCCATGGAAAGAGATAGCTGTCATGTATCTCTTTCCATGGAACGCCACTTTTACTTTGATTTCATTTTCGTGAAAAGTTTTTGGATTTTTTTTCAAATAAAAGTGTTTTAGAAGATAGTTTCTTTAATTAATATAAATTAAAACGTATTTACTTATAAATCTAAATAAATATACATACAAACAAAACCAGAAAAATCGAAAAATCGTTAAAAATCGTTAGGAAAACTTGGAAACATCTCCCAATTTGTTAAGCAATATTAAATTTGCAAGGACTTGGAAACATCTTTAAACCCAAAATACGAGAAGTTTTTCAAGCAAGTAAGTACCCATAACATGGTTTTGATTTAAAATTAGTTACTAATATGAAAAATATTATTTATTATGTATGTATGTATTCTCCTTTAACTCCTAGGAGGAGCATAGGGCCAATATGAAACATCTCCAATCGTCGCGATCCCGTGCGATAACTTTGATCTCTTGCCACAATTCGTTTTGAAGAACCAGATGCTGAGTTCATGGAAATGGTTACGATGAAGAGGAAGATTTTGTTCCAGAATTATTCAACGTTGAGGGCGAAGAAAAACCAGAATGTCCAACAGATATTGAGGAATTGTAAATTGAAGATTGGGATAATTATGATCCTCAGAGGGAAAATGGAAAAATAATTGATCGAAAGTACAAAAAGGCATAAAAATCGCAAAGGACGTAAAAATCTTTGTGGAAATGATAAAATTAGAAAAACTATCATTTAACCCCGAAGAGGAAAAATCATATGCGTATTGATCAATATTACAAAATGGATTGTGAAGATATTATTGGTGAAAGTATAAGGTTGGTAAAATTTTAGAGAAAATACTCAATCGTTTTTTTTCAAGATTTTGCTAACAAAGAATAAAATGAATGGGCTAGTCTTGGGGTGCTTGGCATGCATGCCGTCCTAAATGCTCGTTCGTTTCTTTTTTGTACAGACATGCCTGTACAAAATCATGCATGCTCAAAAAATGATCTGGAATGCTAGAATCATGTTTTCTATTCATGATTTGCTCATGCTCTAGAACACATATATCATATTTTCTATTCTATACTATCCATGATTCTGTCATGGTTTCGAACAATTGTTTAGTTATTATTGACATTGTTTCGTTGTAATAAAAAAATTATGTCAGCACCAGCAGAATCTTCTCAACAAGAATCATGAAACTCTTTACCCTCGGAGAAAATGTGATATATTGGTGTAAAGTATATGTATTTGCACGATTAAAGACATCTTGATTTACTGAGAAATCTTTGTGTGGCGTTACAGCACTTTTTAGGACATCAGAGTAGAGCCTGTGAAGTAAATACAATAAATACTTTATTCCTTAAACTCTGTACTATTATGCATACTGGTCACTTTATTTTCTCTCTTTCTCTTTGTAGAATCATCACCGCAACTCAAATGACGAACGTTTACCACATTCGCCAAACGACACTTCATCCAGTATACATTCAGGTGGCATACATCATCACAGCAATGGTGGCTTGCAGCATTCAGGCTCACGCTCCGCTATGCGACGTTCCATGTCATCGCAGTCGAACTCCACACCCGCCTCACCACAATTAAGTGGCATCATCACAGCAAGTGGTGGCCAAATGTTCTCCAATGGCCATCACTATCAGTCGCAGTCGTCTGTATCCTCGCAGTCTTCAATTGTTTCCACGAAACCTGCATCACAGCGTTTACTCGAGGATGCGCTGGCCAAACCAGCACCCTACCCAATGATCATATTACCGATGAGCGGTGGCTATTGGGTCGATGGTACCGAACATGAATGTTCGTTTGAAGCACGCGGCAATCCAATGCTGCCACAGACCACTTGGATGGCCAAATTTGAAACAGATGACACAGCCAAGTGTTATCGTCGTTTTTACGCAGCACGTGAACACTCCAATCTTGTGGGTCACGATGAGCAGCTAGGCCCAGTGCTGATCTCCATTAAAACAGAGAATATAGCAAATCAGGAACATGTACGTTTGCGCACTGGCACTATGCAAACTCATACCGATGTCATGCCTTGCACCACATCCCGCCATTTCTGAGGTATTAAAAGAACGAGAAGTCATGTGTCCACAATGAGGGCGATCCACAGCAGTTGCAGCGTAAACGTCACATAGGCAACGATATTGTAGCGATCGTATTTCAAGAATCCAATACACCCTTCTCACCTGATATGATCGCTAGTCACTTTTTGCACGCTTTTGTTGTGGTGCAACCGCTTGAACCAAATACACCGAACACACGTTATAAGGTGAGTGTGACGGCACGAGATGATGTACCTTTCTTTGGGCCGACACTACCAAATCCAGCTGTCTTTCGTAAGGGACAGGAGTTTAAATAGTTCATACTCACGAAGTTGATCAATGCTGAGAATGCCTGCTATAAGGCTGATAAATTTGCTAAGCTCGAGTTGCGAACGCGCACTTCATTGCTGCAGAATTCAGTTGAGGAACTTAAAGAGAAGACACGTGACTTTTTAGATGCCGATTTATCGAATGGTGCAGCAGCGAGTCCTACGCCTGAAACGCCAAAGGCAGATAATAGCAATGCCGGATCACGTTTCATTGATACTGTGAAGAAAGCGTAGGTACCGACAATTGTGCGAATGTTGACAAATTGTGCGTCAACACAAAAATGAATACGTCAGGAACATCAGCGAAGAAGGACAATAGCTCGACCGAGACTCCAAATTTGAATGTAAGTATATAGTATATTGAATAGAGTAGTACGATATCAGATATTTTTGAAGCTCTCTTGAAAAAAAGAAAGCCATGCTTTCACTGTTAAAACGCTGTAAATAACATATACTTAAAAGTGTTTTTAGAAAGCTCTGTTAGTTAACAGTTTCTTAGCAGAGTAACAGAAAGTTAAATGCATTTTTCTCACTTTATTTCTCCTTTTCACAGACATGTAGTCGCACTGCTTCTAAGTCCTCTTGGAAGTCAAAATCATCCAACGATTCGACATCATCTTCTCCAGACATAACATCGCGTGGTCCGCTGAGCGGCAGCAATGCATTGAATAATAACAATAACAGCAATAATAACCATGGCATTGGCGACGTCAATTCACGAGACATACATGCAGTTAATGGTAATAATGCAACCAATTGTAGCGGCAGTGCCGGTGCATCAAATGGTGGCAACGCTGTGGTAGGCGTTGGCGTTGCTACTATGTCTGAAACTAACGATGATTCAAGTTTGAATAGCGTTGATCTGGATCCAATGATGGGTCACCTTGATGGTAGCGCTGTTTATATTGATAGTGATACTGGCCTGGAGTCGATGTCATCAGCGGAAGCAACAACTAAGGCATGTTCATTATGTTTGGATGGATCACAAGGTACTCAAGGTGAACTCAGTACAGAGACAATAGTGATGATGGAGAATTTACGACAAGAAGTGACGCGGCTAAAATGTGATAAATTAGATTTGTTGCGGCAAAATGTAGTAAGTTGCGTGGTGAATTTCTATGAAAAATTGGGGGCGTGGCCGTGAATGAAATTAAAATATTTCAATGGAGTTCATTTAAAGCAATTGTTTATTCTAGTTTGAATTATCATAAGCTATATCGAATCTGAAACATATAAATTTTAAGTTTTATTTTAAAATGTTGGAAGTAAAAACAAGATGAACGAAAATCTCAAAATACAGCTAAAACAATCATTAGTTCACAAAATTTCAATATTGAATATGAAGTTTACAAAAAAAGGAAAAACTTGAAAACTATATAGTTAGCATAGATAAACTGTTGGTTAAACCATAAAATATTAAAATTTAATCCAAAAATAGGTAAAAATTTAAAAGAAAAATTTTCAAAAATTAAATGTCTGTAGATACTAAATTAAATATTTCAATAAAACCTTAACTAATTATAGAAAAACAAACTTAACTTAATACTAAACGACATTAAGTTGTCAATTAATTAAATTATAAAACTTGATGTCTTTAAAGTTATTTTTAATACAAAATATAGACTTAAAAATGTTACATTACTTTACGAAAAGAAAAAAACTAACAAAGTACGCATGAAAGTTAAAAAAAAAAATATTATTGATTTTTTTAATAAAAATGAATTTACCAATGATTATTTTTTATACATTTTGTTTAGCATTTTAATTTTAAGTTTAAGCTAGCGCTTTTTGCAAATGAATTGAATTATATTTTTTTTTTTTAATATTTTTATTTGAGATTTTTTATTTTTTAATTTAACTCTCAAAATATAAATAAAAATGTTTTCATATGAGTACACGTAGGGCGACTTCCTAAATGTTAGTGCAACAGAAAAAATGTCACATATTTTAAGTGTGTTTGTTTTATTACAATAAAATTTGCGTATTCAATTGAAACTTCAATAACAACGAGCCTCTAAAATTATGCGACTATTTTTTCATGATAATACATTCACCTAAAAATTGAAAATAGCTCGTTTCAGTGGATTTTGAAAATGGAAAACAAACAAAACATAAACATCTAAATTTCTTTAAAAACTTTCAAAACAGTCAGAAAATTACAAAATTAATGATGGTCTACGAGTTGGGCCATATAAATCTCCAAACCTTCACAAAACAAAAATATTGGTATCAAATTAAAGCTATTTCTATTATCTATAAAATGTTCATACTAAAGTTTTAAATGGTCAGCCATTATTTATTATTATTCATTTATACATTACTAGATGGCCTGGTTGCGACTTCGTTCGCCCATTCCCGATGCATTTATGTACGAAGTCCCATCCATCTACATCGTCCCTCTCTTCCAATCACCAAGGCTTTTAAAGATCCATGTATCAACTTTTGTAATCATAGCTCCCATAGGTAGAGATATAGCAATTTATATATTTTTTGTATGAAGGGTGCAACTTCCCCTTCTCACCTCCGCCCAAGTTTTTCAAAGTAAATAGTAGATAGAATATTCATGTATGTACCAAGTTTTATAACGATATCTGCGATATGTGAAGAAATATAGCATTTTGTGTATTTTTGAAAAGTGGATGCAACTCTCCTACACCCTATATCCCCCAAGTTTTGCATGGTGAATGGTAGATATGTACATTATGCGTAAGTTCATCAACTTTCATAATCATAACTTGTATAACTGTAGAGATATAGCATTTTTTTATTTTTTTTTCGTATTGGGGGTGAAACCCCGTTCCCCTCAGTGGCATCCCACCCCTTTAAGAACCTTCTACAAACAATTTAAAAAAATTATGTAAATCGGCCTTGTAGTTTCCGCGTGCATAAGCTACATACGGACACCATTTCATTTTTCTATATATAGATTGTTTGCAAAAAAAATTTTAACGTAATCAAATTGGATTTTTGTACAGATTTTGTACATCACTAGTTCTGAAAATACCGTAAATTTAATCAGGCCTGTTCCGTAATGTGGTTTCAATGACTTTTCATTCAAGAGAGTTTTTGATGAAAATGGTGAGTCACACGATACGTGTGTTGCTCGAAATATTTCTGGCCTAATAATGAAAATGCGAATATTTATCGTCAAAAATGGTTTTATTGTGTTTCAAAGTATTCTCCAGCATGATTTATACACTTTTGCATGCGCTCAAACCAATTTTCGAAGCACTTTTCCCACTCCGATTGAGACACCTCCAAAACATGGTTTTTGAACGCTTCAGCAGCATCTTCTGGCGACGAAAATCGTTGACCACGCATTTTTTTCTTGATGATCGGGAATAGAAAGAAGTCATTGGGTGCCAAGTCAGGGCTGTACGGCGGATGACCCATCAATTCGACGTTTTGGCCGGTCAAAAAGGCGCTGGTTTGAGCCGATGTGTGAGAAATCACATTGTCATGGTGAACAATGATTCATCTTCTCTTGCTCGTTTTTCGAATTTCTCCGAAGATTTTAGGCAAACAAATTGTGGTGTACCACTCAGAATTAACCGTCCTACGTTGCTCAAGTGGAACAGTCGCCACATGACCAGTTTTGCCGAAGAAACAGGCGACCATTTGCTTCGAAGTGCTTCTTTCACGAACAACTTTCGTTGGATTTGGCTCGTCTTCGAAGACCCACACGGTCGATTGCTGTTTTTTTTCGGGCTCATACGCATAGATCCATGATTTGTTACCTGTGATGATTTTATAAACGTCTTTTGAAGCACCGCGATCGTATTTTTTCAACATTTCTTTGCACCAATCGACACAAGCCTTTTTTTGGGCGATTGTCAAATTGTGCGGGATTTAACGAGAACAAACCTTTTTTACGGCCAGGTGTTCATGCAATATCGAATGTATTGGAGTGGAACTAATGCCCAAGGATGCCTCTATCTCACGGTATGCCACATGACGATCTTTCATTATCAGTTCACGCATGGCATCAATGATCTCTGGCACAACGCCCGTTTTTGGACGACCTTCACGGAATTCGTCTTTGAGTGAGCGTCGGCCACGATCGAATTCATTAAACCAGTTTTCACAGTGCTATAGGATGGTACTTTATCGCCATACAAAGATTTAAGTTCATCGATGCACTCTTATCGTGATAATCCACGTCGAAAGTTGTGAAAAATGATCGCACGAAAATGTTCACGAGTGAGTTCCATTTTTTTGCCAAATTGATTTTTTCAAGTCACTGTAAACAACACAAATGATGGTAGTACGTCAAAACGTTCTGAGTACGTTTATGCTAAAAAAAAAACAAACTTTCCAATAGAAATGTCAGATTGCACCTGGCAGCACTTAGTGTTGCCTAGGCCAGAAATATATCGAGCAGCCTCATATTATGAAAACTTTCTTTGCTTTTCTCCTTTCTTTCCCTACACTGCAGTATTTTGAAAATTTGGCTTGTACGGGAGGTGACTTGACCTTTTGTCTGAATTCACATAGCTTTTGCTACAGTGTCAGAGTGAAATTTGGTTGGTTTATCTCAAAAAACAATTTGTTATAGCATTTTAAATCTTTTACTTATATGGAAGGTGCCACGTCCTCTTGCCCGAGTTTGCCTAGCCTTTGCTCAGAGCTTGCATTTACTGTTTTTACTGTCTGAGTGTACCAAATTTCATCGACTTATCTTGCTCCCAAAAATTATTCATCCCTGCTCTGTAATCCGTGCGATTTCAATTACTTTTCATTTAGAAGGATTTTTGATGAAAATGGCGAATCACACGATATAAAATATCAGAATCTTTTTTGTGGAGAATCACATGTTCTAGAAATAATATTGATTAGTATTTACGAAAAATTTACTGTTTCGGAAATATTCGATAAAGTCGAATTTTTCGACTTTGTGCAGTTTTCTAAGAATATTTCCTAAACGGTTACTTTTTCATTAATGCAAAACAATATTTTTGTAGAGCCTGTAATTCTCCGCAAAAAATATTTTGATACTTTTAATCGTGTGACTCACCATTTTCATCCAAAAAGCCTCCTCAATGAAAAGTAATTGAAACCACACGGATTACGGAACAGGCCTGATTAAAATGAAATCAACGGATAGACAGACATCCAGACAGACGGACATGGCTATATTGACTCAGGAGGTGACGCTGATCAATAATATATATATACTTTACATTTTTCCATGCATGCCATGCCTCTTTCTCTGCGACAAAAATGGAAGGACAAGGTGAATATACCCTAGGTGTAATGTATAATTAAAGATACCGAGAGCAGAAGTGTGGGATTCCCCGAAATTTAAAATTTATTCGTTCAGTGCTTTTCTTATTTTTTTTTTTTTTATTTCGACAATTCAACGGTGCAAATTTTTCGTCAACCTACGTTATAAGTTCCGATTCAAAACCTCGCAGTCGGAGGTCTAAGTCAATCGGAAGTTTCGACCTTTTGGAACCGAAGCTCCGTAACATCACTAATGTACTATGTATATCAGTTAAAAAATTTTAAAAAGTATAGGCACTCAAATTTACACCATGTGGAGTAAATAAATAGTATCGATCCCCGCTTTAAACCGCCCATTTTGAATGCTTATCGGTTTTGATTTTTAAGGTAAAACAAAACGATTTTTTTAAACTGAGAAGTATTACAACTTTTACTTTTAAAATAAAATTATACAACTTTTTATTAAGATTGTTAATTAAAATACAGCGATTCAGAACTTAGCATAAATTATAACTTTTTTTTTCAAAAATAATATTTTTTTTAATATTTAAAAATTTACAAGTATAAATAAAATTTATTAAGCTTCTACTAAAAGAAATGTATTAACATTTACATATGTTTTATTCATTCTATTCATTTAGTTGATAATTTAAAAACTTCTTAAATATATGAAAAACTTTTCAATAAATTTCACATGGTATCATTTAGCAAACGCAAGCCAATTTTCTTTTTATAGAATGGATTTATCGGACTGGGCACTTAATTAGGTTTTAACAAACCCTTACTAGGTTTTTATTTACATCAAAAGGAGATTCGGTGAACTTTTTATTTGTTTTAGATAATGAAATTGGATTAAAATTTCTTCAAATTAGCTAAATCGACTTCTTTTTTCTTTAATTTTCCTGGGCTATTTGGTGCTATTCGGCATTGGCTCAATAATTCCCGGTATATATATAGCTATATGGGTCAAGTATTTCATATATAGTTTCAATCCCTTCATTATTCTCAAAATTATTTAAATTTTATTTTCATTTATTTCTGGTTCTTCATTATTCTCCATGTATTGGACCCTCAGATTGGACCAATTCATAGTTTGAGAATAATGGAGAAATAAATGAAAATAAAATCGAAATAATTTTGAGAATAATGAAGGGATTGGAACTATATATGAAATACTTGACCCATATAGCCATATATATACCGGGAATTATAAGGCTAATGCAGTATAGCACCAAGATACGAATTGGTGGAAACCAATGGCGAAATACATAAAGAATAATGGAGAAATAAAAATAAATTAAAATAAAATCGAAATAATTTTGAGAATAAAGGGATTGGAACTATATATGAAATACTTGACCCATATACAGTGGCTCACAAAAGTATTCGGAATTTGAAAATTTTTTAAAGAATCATAAAATTTTTTAATAACGGATAAATTTTTTTTGAATCACTCTTAATAATTATAACTCGGTTAAAATCTAGTTTTATTTTTTAAAATAAACTTTCCTAAAATGTTACTTAAAAATGTAAAAAAGAGCTTTTAAGCAAAATCCTACTTAAATTCAATACACAAAAGTATTCGGAATTTTAAAAAATATGGCAATATCTTAAAGACGAAATCAAAGAATAATCTAAAAGTATTGGCGACACTCTTAAAATTCAATTTACAGTTAGTTTGCAGTAGCTCAGTTTTGATTTGTCATTTTTTTTTTTAAACATAAGACTGGGTTTTTTAGAAAAAGTAGGATGGGAAGAAAATCAGAAGAAACCACACTTAAATAAAAAAATGTTTAAGCGTGAGGACGGAAAACCCTTTAGGAGATCACAAGCTGTGTCGGATGAAGTATTTAGACTATACACAGCATTATAGAAAGAAAAAAGTTACAAAATTCACAACGCTCTGGTAGGTTATCGAAACTAGGCATTCGAAACAGGTCGGATATCATACGAAGGACTAAAATTCAACCACGTACTTCAGCAGTGGACATTACTAGAAGCCTCACCAAATATAATGGAGTAAACATCAGTGATGAAATTGATCGCCAGACACTCAGAAATGCTAGTTATAATGGAAGAACTCAACGTTCCAAACCATTTATAAGTAAGGCTAACCGCAAAAAGAGCTCAGAGTTTGCAAAAAAACAATAAAGTTGCAACAAATGGCTTATGTCAAGCGTTATTTTTAGAGACAAGACAAAATATTATATAAGTTGCATCTTTATTATATACATAAGCGCTTTTTGCGGTTGGTCTTACTTATAAATGGTTCGGAACGTTGAGTTCTTCCATTATAACTAGCATTTCTGAGTGTCTGGCGATCAGTTTCATCACTGATGTTTACTCCATTATATTTGGTGAGGCTTCTAGTAATGTCCACTGCTGAAGTACGTGGTTGAATTTTAGTCCTTCGTATGATATCCGACCTGTTTCGAATGCCTAGTTTCGATAACCTACCAGAGCGTTGTGAATTTTGTAACTTTTTTCTTTCTATAATGCTGTGTATAGTCTAAATACTTCATCCGACACAGCTTGTGATCTCCTAAAGGGTTTTCCGTCCTCACGCTTAAACATTTTTTTATTTAAGTGTGGTTTCTTCTGATTTTCTTCCCATCCTACTTTTTCTAAAAAACCCAGTCTTATGTTTAAAAAAAAAAATGACAAATCAAAACTGAGCTACTGCAAACTAACTGTAAATTGAATTTTAAGAGTGTCGCCAATACTTTTAGATTATTCTTTGATTTCGTCTTTAAGATATTGCCATATTTTTTAAAATTCCGAATACTTTTGTGTATTGAATTTAAGTAGGATTTTGCTTAAAAGCTCTTTTTTACATTTTTAAGTAACATTTTAGGAAAGTTTCTTTTAATAAATAAAACTAGATTTTAACCGAGTTATAATTATTAAGAGTGATTCAAAAAAAATTTATTCGTTATTAAAAAATTTTATGATTCTTTAAAAAATTTTTAAATTCCGAATACTTTTGTGAGCCACTGTACTTAGCTATAAGCGATCAACATCACGATATGTTTTCTACTTTTTAACGAAACTCACCATATGTTTTCTACTTTTTAACGAAAATCGCGATATGTTGAAGAAGTTGAAGTTGGCGGCAGTTGCGAAGTTCGGTTTGGAAAAAAATTTAGATTGTTTTATCTTGTATTGCTTGAAAATTGTGCTAAATAAAAAAGTAAATTATTTATTACTTTAAATAAAAGTCTAATGGTTTGCTATTTAATCTTAGTGATGGAAAATAATTGCCGTGAAATTATACATACATATATTACTTCTCCAATGCTCTATACTTCGCACATTCCACATTTGTTCAAGTATTTTTGTCTTCTTGATTTGATTTAATTTACAGCGTTGCCAATAAATGGCAATTCACTTGCGGTTAATTTGTTAGATTTATTTTTTCCGCAGTATTAAATTTTACATATGGAAAAGAAAGTTTTGTTTACAACGAAAAGTGCCGGTACGATCTGATGGTATAGCCGCTCGCCAATTTATTGATTTATAAAATTAATCATGCATATATCGTCACCTCAATACTACAACTATGTAACTCTCAATTATTATTTTATTATTGGTACTTTTGTAGAAAATTTGAAAAATGGACCATAACAATTTTCTTGAAATTCAGCAACAACAAAAATCACAACAACAACAGCAGAAGTAAACAATTTTTAATCTTTATAATGAAAATAGTAATAGTGGTCGCGCAATTTGCAATAAAAATTTTTAACTCTTAAATGAAAAGTAATTGCTGCTATTACTTATTTTTATTGCTGCATTTGTTGTAATATTTTCAAAATTTTATAAAAATTTATTTGGTCTATTTTTTATAAAAAATTTCGCTTTTCGCACATTTTTGAATTTATTACCTACAAAATTTTTGGCCTAGTGCTTTTTCTCTTAAGGACACTGTTTTGCCTGTTGAATAAATATTATTAAAATGTTGATGTGAATGATCATGTTAATTTTTAAGAATTAGAAAGAAATAGCAATTCACTTTGGGAAAATACGGATAAGTAATTTTGCATCAATGGAAAAAGCTATAAGGATTCTTTAGGCTTAAACCCTTTTGAAGATCTACCAAACTTAGCTCTGCGTATGTTATAATTGTCATATTCATTTACTGAAGCGGATATCGAATAGATTAAATCAGAAATAAGAGACAGGCTTCCATTAAACTCTGTAAGTTCTTTACTCCATATTAAATATGGTTTAAAAGAGAATAGCTGTTGCTACGACTCTTATGAATTACCAGTTGAAACTAACTTAAAAATAAAAAGCCCGGACGCATAGTAAAAATACCAATATTACATGAAAACTGTGTTGGGCACGAAAGTAGTCAAAATACTTTAATGGATTACTTTTGAATTTATTAGCTAGAAGTTTAAGTCATCTTAAGCTAAAATAATGCTTTTATAATTATAATATAATTTTTAAATTGTCTTTTTTACCGATGTTTTTGTTTTTTTTATAAATTTTTTATTTTTTTTAACAATTTAGTGCTTTTTTTTGTTGAAAAAAAAGTTGTTTTTTTTTTGTGGATCTGGTGCATTTTCAAATTTGAAAGTTGACATCACTGGTTACATGTATCTCCCAAAACCACATCTTACCGACACTTTTGATTACATATTCTTTCTTAAAATTAAGAATTTAATGAACCTAAGTTATTTAAATAATTCGCATAAAATAAACACATTTCTTAGAATTTTATTAATAAAGCGTTTATTTTTGGGCAAAAAAATTAAAACTGTGGCTTCTTCCAAGGTTTACCACCTGGCAACATAGTCTCTTTTCGTCGTACGCAATTTTGCTGCAAACACCATTCTGCGTTTGAGAAAATTATATCTTCTGGAAATTTTAAGTATAAAAAGTATTGAAGTAAATTTGTGGATATTAGTTATAGTTTTTAAAACAATTTATCTTTTGATATACGCAAACTATATGAAAAACAACAAGTGCTAATTAACTAAAAATTCGCGTGATAAAAATCAACAAAGAAAAAGTGGAGAAGACGAGAACGAAAAACGAAAGAATGCTTCTCAACAGGAACAAGTAATTTATTCGGAAAAATTTTAATTCCAACATTTATTTTATTGGTTTTCGTCCATTTTGCTTTCTGTGCTTTCATTTATTTTCGGTTTTATTTAAGAGTCTGTCTATACGGGGCGTTCCGCGTACGCGAAAACTCCTCTCTCTCTCTCAATTTACTCAATTAGCGTACGCGAAATCCAGTGAAGTTTTTTCCCCCGGGACGCATCTTCGTTACAACAGTAATTTTATATAAAAGTAGGGGTAAGTGGGCGGCCTGCGGCCGCAGCTCAGGATTTAAACCCTTTAGACATCCAACACCGGCTTCGCGGCGGCCTTCGGCCGCGGATCAGTACATAAATTAATCAAGTTCCCCGGGGGAAAAAACTTCACTGGATTTCGCGTACGCTAATTGAGTTTCGCGTACGCTAATTGAGTAAATTGAGAGAGAGAGAGGAGTTTTCGCGTACGCGGAACGCCCCGTATAGACATTTCCTTTATTTAATTACATATTTTATTTCGCGTATGAAAAAAAAAACCTCATTTAATTCAATTATAACTTCCCTTATTCTCTCTTTTCCTTTCTCGTCCTCAACCACTCCCGTTTATTCCATGTTTTTGTACATATTTCTTTGCTTCTATTCCTTATCATAGGTTTACGATTGATTGATTTTTTGTTTTTTTTTTTGTGTATTATTTTGTTCGGAATTATTTCTTTTTTTTAATAGATACGCAAACATTAATGTGCTTCATTTGTTTTGACTGAGAAAATTAAATTGGGGCACCCCCCTTTCGAGTGGATATTGTGACCTTGATTTTTATCACAATTCGCGGAACAATTTTACTTTATCGACTGTTGTTGTTTTTTTTTTATTTATTTTTTTCCAAATAGGGCTCTAGGAATTAATTACAACAACAAAAACAACAACTGCCGCTCGAACCTACTTTAGGAGGTATAGCCATCGAAAGATCGGGATATAACTTTAATTTTCTATTTTTGTTTTTTCTATAGAAATTTATTAATGATGCAATTTCAGATGCATGAAAGGAAATACATTAGGCTTCCTAATTTAGTTATTAAATTTATAAGTTAATAATACATTTTTTAGAAAAAATAACGGTTTTTTGGGGAAAAAATGGGGTGAATTTTTGAAAAATTGTTATATCTCGAAAACTATTACTCAAATTGAAAATTTTGTACAGCAATTATATAGTCCGGTAAAATACCTTTCATATGGCATCAATATTTTTAAAATCCATCCAGGGGTTCTCAACTTATACTGAATTTTATAAAAGATATGTCCCGATCTTCCGATGGCTATATCTCCGAAAGTAGGTTCGAGCGGCAGCTGTTTTTGTTGTTGTTGGACATAATTCCCAAAGCCCTATTTGGGACAAATAAAATAAAAAAAAACAACAACAGTCGGTAAAGTAACATTAAGCCCAATTCGCAAACACAAAACTTCGTAATTCTTCATAAAATGCACAACTGATGAGTAGCAGAAATCCCGAAAAGTGAACGATCATACGCGTATACGAGGAAAGTGGTCAAAATACTACTTCGCTCTCTATTCGACCATTGGTAGAGAAACGGTTTCGTTTAAAATTTTTTACGCAATAGAGTCATTTTTTCACCATCGTTTTCGGAGCTCCAAATGCGAACGTATTTCTTGGCATATCCACACAGATCAAATTTGCCTACATCACTGAAAATTTTTTTTTTCCAACAATCATGATCTTTTAATATTTCGCAATCCACAGCTTTAAAGTCCCAAAACTCTTCGAAAGAATTTTTTGAATAATATGGTATTCGTCATCCTGTTTTCTTAATTTTTGATTGCATAATAAGCAATGGATTTTAGTGACTTTCTGGCGACTCCGCGGGGCATTGATGAACATCAATATTTTGCCATTTTATACAATCTTTTACCACTTTCGACGTGTGCCTAGGGTTGTTATCATGCAGGATTATCCATTTTAGTGTCATTTTCCAAGTTGCATATGGCATCATAGTATTTTGTAGTATGTCTTTGTAATCATTAGACTTCATTATGCCTTCAACACTTTGAATTGGACCGATTCCTTGCGCAGAGAAGCATCCCCAGACCATGATTCTACAACTTCCATGCTAGACAGTTCCTCTTGTATATTTCGGGCTTAACCTTTCTCTCCTTGGTCTTCTCATAAGACTGTTACCACTCGATCTGCATAAATTCAACTTGGACTCGTCAGAAAAGATGGTAAAAGTCTTGTCAGAAGACCAAGGAGAGAATGGCTAAGCTTCTCTGCGCAAGGAATCGGTCCAATTCAAAGCGTTGAAGGCATAATGAACTCTAATGATTACAAAGACATACTACAAAATACTATGAAGCCATATGCAACTTGGAAAATGACACTAAAATGGATATTCCTGCATGATAACAACCCTAGACACACGTCCAAAGTGGTAAAGGATTGGATAAAATGGCAAAATATTGATGTTCATCAATGCCCCGCGGAGTCGCCAGATCTAAGCCCAATCAAATCGTCAAGTCACTAAAATCCATTGCTTATTATGCAATCAAAAATTAAGAAAACAGGATGAGTTGTTTAATAAAGCTAAAAAACGGTAGCAGGCCATTCCGCACTCATTTGAAAATAGTTTTATCGCATCCATGGCAAAAAGGTGCACTGCTGTTATGAAAACCAGGGCTTATTCCATTAAATATTGATATTTATACCCTACACCCAGGGTATATTCACTTTGTCCTTCCGTTTGTAACGCAGAGAAGGAGGCGTGGCAGGTATAGAAAAGTATATATATTCTTGATCAGCGTCACCTCCTGAGTCGATATAGCCATGTCCGTCTGTCTGGCTGGCTGGCTGGCTGGCTGGCTGGCTGGCTGGCTGGGTGGCTGGCTGGGTGGCTGGGTGGCTGGCTGGCTGTGTGTTGAAATACACTTTTTGGGAAAACTGAGCAAGATAATTCAATGAAATTTGGTACACTGCCTCCGTCGTCAAAGTTAGCTCGGGGGATTGAAAATGAGCAAATTCGGTCAACGGACACGCCTACCGCCCATACAAAAATTATATTCAAAATGCAATTTTAGGAGTATTTTTCACGACAATGCAACCACAATACATATAAGTACTACGAATTGTAAGCGCAAGCTCTGATACAAATTTGAGCGAATTCGGAAAAGAGGGCGTGGCACCTCCCATATAAGCAAAAGATTCAAAATGCTATACTGAAAGAGTTTTTTGAGATAATCCAACTAAATTTCACTCTGACACTAAAAACTATAAATGCAAGCTCTGAACAAAAACTGGGTGTACTCGGACAAGAGGGCGTGGCACCTCCCATATAAGCAAACTTTTCAAAATACTGCAGTGTAGGGTATTTATTTTTTGGCCAGGCCAAAATTTACACCCTTACTAGTTTTAATTTAGATTAATAGTTGCAAATGTTTTGCGCAGCCCATACCGATACACTTTTATATTGCGCTTAAGTTTTAGTTTTGTATCAGTGATGTATGGACTTTTTTTTTTATACCCTACACCCAGAGGCGTGGCAGATATAGAAAAGTATATATATTCTTGATCAGCGTCACCTCCTGAGTCGATAAAGCCATGTCCGTTTGTCTGGCTGGCTGGGTGGCTGTGTGTTGAAATACACTTTTTGGGAAAACTGAGCAAGATAATTCAATGAAATTTGGTACACTGCCTCCGTCGTCAAAGATAGCTCGGGGGATTGAAAATGAGCGAAATCGGTCAACGGACACGCCTACCGCCCATACAAAAAATATATTCAAAATGCAATTTTAGGAGTATTTTTCACGACAATGCAACCAAAATACGCATAAATACTAGGAATTGTAAGCGCTATCTCTAAAAAAAAACTGAACGAATTCGGACAAGAGGGCGTGGCACCTCCCATATAAGCAAAAGCTTTAAAACGCTATACTGAAAGTGTTTTTTGAGATATTCGAACCCAATCCGACTCAGACACTAAGAATCATAAATGAAAGCTCTCAACAAAAATTGGGTGAAGTCAGACAAGGGGGCGTGGCACCTCCCATATAAGCAAAAGTTTCAAAATGCTATACTGAAAGAGATTTTTGAGATAATCCAACCAAACTTCACTCAAATATTAAAGACTATAAATGCACGCTCTAAGCTAAAACTAGACGAACTCGGACAAGAGGGCGTGGCACCTCTTATATAGGCAAAAGCTTCAAAACTCTATACTGAAAACGTTTTTCACTCAGACACTAAAAACTATAAATGCAAGCTCTGGACAAAAACTGGGTGAACTCTGACAAGAGAGCGTAGCACCTCCCATAAGAGCAAAATTTTTAAAATACTGCAGTGTAGGGTATTTAATGTTTGGCCAGGCTAAATTTTACACCCTTAATAGTTGTTTTATAAACAACAATATAAATGACATAAAACCTCATACCAAGTATTTTATTTGCATCTGCTTTAGTGGCCGAAAATTAGTGATTCAGTTTCAAGTGTTTTTAGTTGTAAATATTTTGCACAGCACTGCACATAAAGGGTCCGCCAAATGACTTTTTTTTTTTGAAAATTTTTTGAAAACATCGAGTGTAGCTTCGGCTGTGTGGCACGTAGCGCCGTCCTTTTGAAACCAAATGTTGCCAATATCCTCCTCTTCAATTTTTGTGAACAAAAATTCGTTCAACATGGCCCGATAACGATCGCCATTGACTGTAACGGCCACTCCTTGCTCAATGGCCCAATTATGCCTCTGGACCAAAATCCGCACCAAACAGTGACTCGTTTTGGGTGCAGCGGCCTTTCAATGTATGCGTGCGGGTTTTCTGTGCCCCAAATGCGACAATTTTGTTTTGTTTACATACCCGCCAAGATCAAAATAAGCTTCATCTGAAAAGATGACTGTTTTGGCAAAATCGGTACCTTTTGTAAGTCGATCGCAGGCCCACTTTTCCAGCGTTGTTCAAGCGTATACACAACCATATTCGTTCAGCGGAAGAATAAAACTAATTATCTGTCAAATCAGGCATGAGCTAAGTGTTACCATTCACGAAATAAGCACTAGTTGAAAAAAAAAAACCTTAGATGGCGGACCCTGTACATATGAATGATGAATTTTAATAATAATAGAGTTAAGCTACTACAGCTATTAGCCTTCTTGACTATTTAGCTTCAAGCTTTAAATCAAGTAAAGCTTAAAATAAATTAGGAAAATGGAAAAATTATGAGTTTTAATGTGTTATTTTTTTATAATTTTTTCTTAGCTTTTTCGCACTTTCTCAACATACCCACTCAGATCACTTGTAAACATAACTACAAATGCATAAATGCAGTTGTATGTATGTAATAACATGATCCAAGGAATGAATGTTAGAAAAAATTAACCCTGCATGCTGTGGGGCTCGGACAACACAAACATTAAATAAAAAACTAACAATAACCAACGAATTTAATTGTAATAATTTTTATACCCTACACCCAGGGTATATTCACTTTGTCCTTCCGTTTGTAACCTAAGAAGGAGGCGTGGCAGATATAGAAAAGTATATTCTTGATCAGCGTCACCTCCTGAGTCGATATAGCCATGTCCGTCTGTCTGGCTGGCTGGGTGGCTGGCTGGCTGGCTGGCTGGCTGGCTGGCTGTGTGTTGAAATACACTTTTTGGAAAAACTGAGCAAGATATTTCAATGAAATTGAAATGGATTCAATGGATTGAAAATGAGCGAAATCGGTCAACGGACACGCCTACCGCCCATACAAAAAATAATCTCAAAATGCAATTTTAGGAGTATTTTTCACGGCGATGCAACCAAAATAGGCATAAATACTAAAAAATATATGCGCAAGCTCTGAAAAAAAACTGAGCAAATTCGAACAAGAGGGCGTGGCACCTCCGATATAAGCAAAAGCTTCAAAACGCTATACTGAAAGCGTTTTATGAGATATTCAAACCAAATTCGACTCCGACACTAAGAATCATAAATGAAAGCTCTCAACAAAAATTGGGTGAAATCGGACCAGGGGGCGTGGCACCTCCCATATGAGCAAAAGTTTCAAAATGCTATACTGAAAGAGTTTTATGAGATAATCCAACCAAACTTCACTCAAATACTAAAGACTAAAAATGCTAAACTAAAACTAGAAGAACTCGGACAAGAGGGCGTGGCACCTCCTATATAAGCAAAAGGTTCAAAACGCTGTACTGAAAACGTTTTTCACTCAGACACTAAAAACTATAAATGCAAGCTCTAAACAAAAACTGGGTGAACTTGGACACGAGGGCGTAGCACCTCCCATATGGGCAAAATTTTTAAAATACTGCAGTGTAGGGTATTTAATATTTGGCCAGGCTAAATTTTACACCTTAACTAGTTCAATCTAAGTTTGAGTTGACCTTTTGACAAGCTAATGCTATATACTTCGCAATGATTAATAAGAGTTGTCATGCGATTAAAAGGGGCTGAAGCCATATAATTAGTTCTACTAACCGGTTGATAAAATAATTGATTAGAGTTACGATTACTTCTTCGGTTAGTATTAAAATAAATATATTTAAGAAGCTCTGGTGCGGCAAGAGACTCTGTAATAAGCTGATGCAGATAAAGTATATCCGCTATATTTCTACGCGTACTTAAAGACTGCATACGTAACAACATCAAACTATCCTTATAAGGAGGAATGTTTGAAGAATCCGTCCAATTAAAGCCTTTAAGAGCAAAACGAACAAAATTTTTTTGAATTCTTTCAATTCTATCAATGTGTATATTATAAAATGGTGACCAAACTTGGCTAGCGTACTCTAAGTGAGGACGCACAATTGTGTTATATAAAGTCACCGTTACTAAAGGGCTATTAAATTATTTTGCCCATCGTTTAATATAGCCAAGCAGTGATGAAGATTTTTTACAAACCCCCACATGTCAAAATTTTTTGATATTGGTTTTTGTGGCATGTTCTTGATGAGATAGAAATTTTTGAGTGCAGAAACAACATGTTACCCACATTTGCTGTTACATGTGGGGTTTCTGCATGCATTGGTTAAAATTTTCTACGTTGCCTCGTGGTGGGCTTTTGGGAAAAATTGAACAAAGAACTATCGATTTATGGTTCCAAAAACTACATCGATTACTATAACACTTAAATGTACATAATCAAGCCTGTTCTCAACTCCAATTCGGTTTAAAAAGTAAAATCTATGCAAATACGACTCGTTTACATTTTGGTGTTCTCAACTCCGACAAAGTTCGAATCGTTTTCATTGGAACAGTTGTTTTTCTTAAAGTCGCGTGCATAGCGATTTGTTGTACTATATTGCATGAAAGAAAGCAGTGGTCTGGTAGTCCAAGGGTTAAGATTTTTTTCAGAATTGTTCTTTTAGTTTAGAGTCAACATAAGAACTACATTTGCGGTCGGTATCCGGGATAATATGGACGTTATGAATTTTTGACAAAAAAGTGTGCCTTTTGACCTATAGTGCACTGGTTAAAACTTTCTGCGCTAGTGCACACTCAACTAGTTAGAAGAAGTTGAAAAAAGTTCATGATACAAAGAAATTTGATCGAACTGAATAGGTTTCTGTTGAGAAATGTTCAAAAGAGTCAAAATTAAGTGTTTTTGGGTTTTTTTGTGGAAAAATATCAAACCCGGATATAACGAAAACCAGAGCTTAACTAAAACTAAGTAGTAAGGGTGTTACCTTTGGCCTGGCCAAACATTAAATACCCTACACTACAGTATTTTAAAAATTTTGCTTATATAGAAGGTGCCACTCTCTCTTGTCCGAGTTCACCCAGTTTTTGTTCAGAGCGTGCATTTATAGTTCTTAGTGTTTAAGTGAAATTTAGTTGGACTATCTCCAAAAAATCTTTCAGTATGGCATTTTGAAACTTTTGCTAATATTAGAGGTGCCACGCCCTCTTCTCCGAATTCGCCTAGTTTTTGTCCAGCCTGCCAGACGGACATGACTATATCGACTCAGGAGGTGACGCTGATCAAGAATATATATGGGTGATTCTTAGATAACAGTGCTTTTTCGAGTTATGAAAATGGCAGATAATTTTTTTGGATTTTTGCAAGTTTCTTCGTATTATCTTGTGTAAAAACACTCTTAAAACTCACCTTTTAAGTAGATCAACTACAAGTGTGAATTTACGGTTTTGAGGTCAAAATTAAGAAATTTTGCTGCCACGTTTGTGACCAAATTGCCACGTTTGTGACATTTTAGTCACAGTATGGAAAAGTTATGGTTTTGAAGCGTTTTGATGAGAGATATATTGCATTCAATAACAAATTTACACTTCAAGACTAATTTTCCAACAGTGTCCTATCACCTTAACGATCAACTATGGTTTTCTGTCCTCTGTTTTTATAGCCGTTTATGGTGGATTAATATCTCCTAATTACGAATCTGATCTTGATTTTTTTCTATTCAGACAGCCAAATTTATTATCAACAAGATATAATTTACCGTTTTTCAATTGGATTCCGAGTTTCCGAGTTATAAGCCTTTAAAGAAAGGATACCTCTCAATAACACACAAAGGATTTTTCTGGACCGAAAAATTTACACAGATGTTAAGTTTTATGATTTTCATCAATAATATATTTTATCACAAAAATTTTAAGCCCTTGGAGACTAAAATCGGATGAAAAAATAAAGCTTTATTGTAGATTTAGTGAGTGAACAGATAAAATTTTGGTTCCGTTAATTTACAAAGCATTAATTTAGTAGGCTTATTCATTAAATCTAAAATAGAGCTGTCATTTTTCATGCGATTATGGTCTGCAAGTTCTCGAAATTTTTGTAATGAAATATATTATTAATAAATATAATAAAACTTGATTTTTGTAATTTTTAGGTCTCAAAAAATCCTTTGCATGATAACGAAAGATATCCTTACTTTAAACGCTTATAACTCGGAAAGTAAGGATTCAATTGTAAAACGGTTAAGGTATGACTTGTTGATAATAAATTTGACTATCTATCCATATCCGTTTATGAAAATTAATTTTACTAGTTGTTGTTTTTGTTGTATAGTTTTAAGTAGATGTCTTTTAAGCAAGGATAACTCAGGATACTGATGTAGTAGAAAAATTTTTGTATTAAAAACATAATTGATAGCCTTCAACTACACATCTATATACTTATTTGCAAAGTGATAAAAGTATCACGTTTGTGACATTTTTGTAATTAATCGCTCTTTTTAAAGCACGCTTTTGAGTTTAAAATTTTTCCAAACGGTTTTAGAGTTATGCATGCAAAATCTTCAAAAAAAATGTTTCATTCATAAAATAAAATGTACTACTATGTACTTTGTGACCATAATTTAAAAAAAAACCCGCTTTTGTGTATAAACTGCCCTATAAAACGAAAACAGATTTTTTTTTGGAGGCGTCTGGACATGATAACTTTTGGATGACAGATAGTGATCAGAATTAACGCATGTGTATTGCAGTCTATTGACTGATACAGTAGTACCATGCAGTAAAAACATAAGAAATTTTTTTTTTCCAAAACTAGGCACGGTGCTCTTGAACAGTCGATAGGTTTTTTGGCTATGTGGAGAAAATCTGTGAATGGGGTTTCATTTGTATTAGCTTAGTGGTCTGGAAAATGCAAACCCCGAAATCGTAGCTGATCATCACCGCGAAATATCGCAAAAATACATATCCCATATAAAAAAAAATCGGGAAAAAAACGCAACAAACAAATATAAAAATAGTTATATTTAATGTATTTTGCAATGCTGAATCTGAATCCGGCCTTAAAATTGCTATATCTCATACGGTTTTTGAGATATCGTAGCCTAAACAAGGACAAAAGACCGTTTTTGCTATATTTTGAAGCTATATAACTAGAATATAGAACATTCATACGCAAAATTCGAAACATTATCTGAAAGTTCCAATCTTTTGCCGCATTTAAATTATGTCAATAGCTTAATTTTTCTCTGAAATATCGTAGACTGAAATAATGATAAAACACGTTTTTTGCACTTTTTTAACTTTTTAGGTTAGGATATCTCCGAGAAAAATAAAGACATCGACATTATTTGAATTAGGTTTAGAAGACTGATTAAAGCTTTCTATTTCTGCATCAGAATTTACGGATATACGTCCTGTTATATAGCTCCAAAACACAACAATAAAACATAGCGTCGGCTTTTTTTCATCGTTTAGGCTAAGATATCTCAAAAACCGTATAAGATAAAGCAATTCTAAGGCCGGATTCGGATTCAGCATTGCAAAGTACATTAAAAATAACTATTTTTATATTTGTTTGTTGCGTTTTTTTTTTCTGAATTTTTTTTTTTTTATATGGGATATGTATTTTTGCGATAATTCGCGGGGATGATCAGCTACGATTTCGGGGTTGGCATTTTTCAGACCACTAAGCTAAAACAAATGAAACCCCATTCACAGATTTTCTCCACATAGCCAAAAAACCTATCGACTGTTCAAGAGCACCGTGTAGGCTATTGACTGAAACAGTAGTCACGGTGGTTTTTAAAAAATTTTAGCTTTTTGAAATACCACCCGCGATTTTTTTCAGGGATAATGTTAGGGGACCCTTCTAGTATCAAAATCCGCAAACCGCGAAATCGAACGTCCAGCCGTTTTTTTTTTTTTTTGACATTTTAGTTTTTTTAACGATTTTTGAGTATGTCTCGGTGTTTATATACATATTATGTACACATATATATCGTTACCTTAATGTAGAAAGGCCCTAACTAACATTTTTTTCAAAATCGACTTTTTTCCATATTTCGATAAACCGCCCGCAAATACACCATCTTGAAAAAAAAACTATGTTTCGTGATCAAAAATAACGGATATACACGCATTTTAAAAAAAGCCCTAACTGATTTCAAAAAATTCTTTAAACAAAAAGCCCTAACTCAAATGTAATGTGGCAGCACTGTTTGTTGCATTTCTTTTACTGACGTTTTTCTTCTTTGCTTATGACAACGTGGTGTTATTTGATGACAATCAGAAAGTATTTAAAGTGGGAATTATAAAAACTAACAATTTAATGGACAACACAGCTGAAAACTCTGAAGAAAACTTGGAAATAGTAGAAAGAAGTGTTCGCAAGAGAAAGAAAGTTGCAAGCCCTCCAGAATGGAAGAGGAATGCAAATCAAAATAAGCGAATGAAAGGCGAAGAATATTTCAGTGTTTCGCAAAATGAACTTATACAAAAAACTGCAAGAAAATTAGGAATGGCTTGTTCATCTAGTTTTTGTAAAAAAAGAAAAAACAGTTAGAAATTGGATAAGCAATAGTGGAGAACATGGCACTCAGCTTCATCCCGATGATTCCTCAGATTTGCGCAGTAAAGTTAAGCGCTGTTCCGAAGGTGGCCAACTCAATCAACAAAGACGCGCTTATTTACGAAAATGGCTAGGTGAGCTACCGAAGATGGAGTCTCACTATTGTAGAAAACGGACGAAAAAATTATATTTCCAAAAGGATTTCTCTTCGTATCAGGAAATTTATAAGCTATATGTTAAAGAGACTGAATCGAACAAAGAAAATACAAATATGAAGTTGTCATATCCAATTTTCTCACAAATGATTAAGGAATCGAACTTTTCTATTTTCAAACCGAAAAATGATGAGTGTGACTTGTGCGTTTCATTTAAAACAAATAATTTATCAGCTGAAGAATATGAAAAGCACAGAGAACAAATTGAAAAAATGAGAGAAGAAAAAGAAAATGACGTAATAAATGCCCAGTCCGGCTTATGCACAGTATTCTGTATGGATATGCAAGCAGTGAAACTAGTGCCACAACTAAATGCAACTGCTGCGTATTATAAAATGAAGTTACAAGTTCATAACTTTACAATGTACAATGTTGTCACACACGAATCTCAGAACTACGTTTGGGATGAATCGGACGGCACTCTTGTAGCTTCAGTTTTCGCGACATGCATAACAAAACACCTAACAAACTTTCTTGCTAAATCGCCAGAGACCCATCACATAATCCTTTACTCAGATGGTTGCTTCTACCAAAATCGAAATGCCGTATTGTCTAATGCCTTGCTGTCATTTTGTAAGGAGAAAAACGTGTCCATCGAACAAAAGTATTTAATAAGAGGTCACACACAAATGGAGTGCGATGCAACTCACTCCCTTATTGAGAGGAAAATAAGTAAAAAGTTAATATACTTGCCCTCTCAGTTTGTGGAGCTCATAAAAGGGGCACGCAAATTTCCCAAGCCTTTGGACGCACAGCAGTTGCATTACGATGATTTCTTGGACTTCGATCGTATTCCTAAGCGTTATTCATCAATTCGACCAGGTAAGCATATCTATGTCTGCATTATTATCATACAAAATTAAACATTTCATTAAACTATATCTTCAACAAAATTTCAGGCAGAAGCAGTGGCGCTCCCACTGTTAATACGTTGCGAGCCCTTGGATATGACTCTTCGCAATCAATTTACTTTAAGACAGACATAAATGCCGACTATGAGCTCCTTCCTCAGAGATCGAAGTATTGTACCAAAGAAATCACTCCTGGTTGTCTTTATAAGGATAAAATTCCAATCACCAAAAAAAAGTGGGATCATTTGCAAGATTTGAAAAAATTTATGCCTGCAGACTGCACTTACTTCTATGATAATTTACCCTATGCAACCTAATTTGATTGACTTCTGGGTTTTATGTATTTCCTTTATAGTTTAGTCTATATTTTAGAAACATTTTTTATGGAAAACTTCAATATTTTACGATAAACGCGTAACCTTCCACTTTTTTCAAAAAGCCCTAACTCACAATAACTTTTAAGAAATTCATACGCAAAAGGCCCTATGTAACATAACTTTATATAAAGTAAAAGAAATACAATATAATTTGAATACTAGATTTTTCACCGCTTTTTATTTAAAATTGCATCAAAAAAAATTTCGTATCGTTATTTTTTTAGTTTTTATTAAGTTTTTTCTTCCTCCTGTAAAATTCGAAATTTGTTAGTTAGGGCCTTTCTACATTAAGGTAACGATATGTATATACGTACATATATATACTTGTATACGTATATATGCGTAATATATATATATGTATATTAGGGTGGGCCGATTTGAAAACTGATCTCGGCTACCCCGCTATGTGAAAATTCATTCAATTCTATGAATATTATCCCAAGAAACTATACCTCTGCGTTCAACTTTAGTTCATCGCATTTTTTATCGAAAATTTTACCTTTTAGTAATATTTATTTTATTTTCATACTAAATTTTAAAAATTTTTATAAAGACAAAATTAATGTCATTATATGATTTGGCTGGTATTCTGTCAGTTATCAATTAAATTAGGTTTTGTTTACATAAAAAGTTTTCTTGGTGGTGTGGAATTGATGCTATATATTTGAAAATGTGATATGGGTCAAATAGCCGATTATTATGACCGACTTTCAAAATAAACGATTCATATTTTTGGATGAATTTTTTCAAACAAAACTTCAACCTTGGCTGAAAGTTCATTCAATTCTATGAATATTTGCACAAGGAACCATACCTCTACGTTCAACTTTAGTTCGGCGCATTTTCGATTGAAAATTTTACCTTGCGTTTAATATTTATTTTTATGCTTAATTTTAAAAATTCCTATAGAGACAAAAGTAATATCATAATATGTTTTGGCTGGTATTCTGTCAGCAATTAAAAAATTGGGTTCGGTTTTTATGGAAAGTTTACTTGATAGCGTGGAATTGTTATATTTTTAATTTTACAGAACAATATACCAAAAATCCATGTAAAAATATGACTCGTTTATTTTGAAATCGGTTATTTGACCGATATAATTTTTTGGAATAAATGTAATCAATTCCACGCTATCAAGTAAACTTTTCGTAAAAACAGAACCTAATTTTACTGATGACTGAAAGAATACCAGCAAAAACATATTATGATATTACTTTTGTCTCTATAAGAATTTTGAAAATTAAGCATAAAAATAAATATTAAACGCAGGGTAAAATTTTCAATCGAAAATGCGCCTAACTAAAGTAGAGGTATGGTTCTTTGGACAAATATTCATAGAATTGAATGAACTTTCAGCCAAGGTTGAAGTTTTGTTTGAAAAAATTCATCCAAATATATGAATAGTTTATTTTGAAAGTTGGTCATAATAATCGGCTATTTGACCCATATCACTTTTTAAAATATACAGTATAAATTCCACACTATCAAGCAAAGTTTTCGTGTAAACAAAACCTAATTTAATTGATTACTGATAGAATCCCAGCCAAATCATATAATGACATTACTTTTGTCTTTATAACAATTTTTAAAATTTAGTATGAAAATAAAAAAAAAATTACTAAAAGGCAAAATTTTCGATCAAAAATGCGCCGAACTAAAGTTGAACGCAGAGGTATAATTCCTTGGGCAAATATTCACAGAATTGAATGAACTTTCACATAGGGGGGTAGCCGAGGTCGATAAAATTTCGTCCATACAATTTGGCCCACCCTAATGTATATATATATACATACACATATATATATATATATATAAAAGGTATCGTTTCCGCACCATCAATTTTTAAAAAAATCAGTTTTTTCGTATTTAAGAAAACACAAACAAAAACCGGAAACAGCAATAGTCATTCCAGATGTCATTTTTGATGCTTAATCCGAACCCGGTCTTAGAATTGCTTTATTACGTCTGGACTTTGAGATATCCTTACATAAATGTTTAAAGGACACCATTTTTTTTTCCTATTTTTGAAGATATATAACAAGATAAGGTAATATTATGTCGTAAAATCTGGTATGGCAGTTAATAGCCCTAGTTTTTTTTTTTTAAATTCAATCAAACCGATAACGATATCTTTTTTTTTGTCGGAGATATCTTTACCTAAAAAGTTGGCTATATTGGATTTTATATGCAGGACACACAATTTTTTTCTGTGAAATTCTATTACCAGAAGCATTTAGTTCTTTTTTTTTTGGCTTTCAATTGAACTATCAAATGTTCATCTGCAATATTTCTCTACAAAGTTATGACCATTTAAAAATTACACTATGAAGTGCAAACTCACAGGGGTGTCTAGTGTACGAGTATTCCTTATATACGTATTGCTGCAACATGTCTTAAAATAGTCATAACTTTTTTGAAAACAATTACAAGAGACAACTTGTTAGCTCATTTTAAAGATAAAGAATGGTTTTAAATGTGTCGGTTAGTAAAAAAGAGCAGACGAATTTCGTCCGTACGGTATATAACCTCAAATATAGCCAAAAATCGTGTTTTTGCACTTTTCTAACTTTTTAGGTAAAGATATCTCCGACAAAAAAAAAAGATATCGTTATCGGTTTGATTGAGTTTTCAAGAAAAAAACTAGGATTATTAACTGTCGTACCAGATTTTACGACATAATATTACCTTATCTTGTTATATAACTTCAAAAATAGGAAAAAAAATGGTGTCCTTTAAACATTTATGTAAGGATATCTCAAAGTCCAGACGTAATAGAGCAATTCTAAGACCGGGTACGGATTAAGCATCGAAAATGACATCTGGAATGACTATTTCTGTTTCCGGTTTTTGTTTGTGTTTTTCTTAAATACGAAAAAACCGATTTTTTTAAAAATGGATGGTGCAGAAACGATACCTTTTATATATATATATATGTGTGTATGTATATATATATACATATATTGCACATATATAGGGTAAGGGAGGGAAATATGGACCACCCATCTTTCTTTTTTAATAAAACCCAAAATACATAAAACAAAACAATTAATTTTATGTCATTCAGTAAAGGAAACAATTTACCTTTATTCTTATTCACTTTTAGATAAATATCTCATCAGGATAAAGAAAAAAAATTAAAAAACTGGAAATACTCAAAATGAAGATAAAAAACTAGTAAGGGTGTAACTTTTGGCCTGGCCAAAAAATAAACGTTCGGTTTCGCGGCTTGCGGATTTTGATACTAGAAGGGCCCCTGAAAAAAATCGCGGGTGATATTTCAAAAAGTTGAAATTTTTTAAAATCCACCGTGTACATAGTACCATGCAGTAAAAACATAATGCTTTCAAGAAATTTTTTTTCCAAAACTAGGCGGCAGATTTCAATTCGAAATTGCGATCTCAAAAAATTATTTTAAACTGCAGATGAGCTCAAAATATTGTAGCCTTAAGTATTTACTTAATATGTGTAGTAACTTGTTTTCTGTTCTATTTCCGTTTTTTGGTCGTTTTTTATCGTTATGTTTTTTAAAAGCAGGGGTAGGACATGTCACGTTTGTGACATTTGGGGTATATTTGCAAACTTTCACAGTAGACCAATAATTATTTTGTGGTATAATCGATCCGCTCTATTAGAAAAACATAATTCATAACTTATAAACTCATCGTACTCAAATTGACGGCGTTAGGAAATAACGCCCAAAAACCAAAACGAATTTGGCGTTAGGAAATAACGCCCAAAAGCAAAAACGAATTTGGGCGATAACCATTTTGGAAATAATGCCCGAAAAATTGGGATTTATTTCCTTTTTTTTTTGGCGTTATTTCGTTGTATTTTTGAAAAATGAAATAACGCCCAAAAAATAAACTACCTTTAATGCCCAAAATAAAAACGAAATAACGCCCAAGTTATTTTCATATTAATTTGGGCGATAATAGTTTCGGAAATAACGCCCAAAAATTAATTTGTATGAAAATTATTTGGGCGTTATTTAAAAAAAACGAAATAACGCCCAAAAAAAAAATGAAATAAAGTCCAAATTTGGGGCGTTATTTCCAAAATGATTATCGCCAAAATTTATATGAAAATATTTTGGGCGTTATTTCATCTTTTTTGGGCGTTATTTCGTTTTTGTTTTGGGCGTTATTTCCTAACGCCCAAATTGACCCATTAATGTCAAAAAAATAATGTTTCCGATTCAAGGTCAGTGTAATAATCCATAGCTTGCAAGTGAAAAATTAATTTGAATGAATACTTTATATCAATTTTCCCCTCTTTCAGGCATTTCGTTTAAAATTGATCAAAAGAAAAGTGAAAGAACAGAAAGTTGTTTCGGATTCGTGTTTCACCGTCCAAAAAAACAAGAAATTATAGAGGTAAGGTTGGTTTACTATGTCTTATATAATAGATATTGTATTGGCTCAAGTAAAAATTGGTTTTAACGGTTTCAATAATAAGTTTGGTTTTATACATTTAAATTTTGAAATTATAAATCGAATATTTATTGGTTCTATATTCAATCGATTTATCATTTGTGTATTCCAACACAATGGTAATTACTTACATTTATCATTTCTGTTTATTCAATTGTTTCAAATTACTACGTCAAATAGAAGCTCCTTTTACAGGAGACCTTTGTTGAATTCCAAAATACAAACTTTTGTTTACAACAAGTTTTTTTTCTTCTCTTTTGTTTATTCGCATGATATTCCAGTGTCTGTAGGTTTTTCTTCTTTATAGAATTCAAACTATGATTTTTATAGATAAAACATCTCTTCAGTATTTACCCTAAGTGATATTCTCCTGTGGTTGCCTTGATTCATTATTTCCACGGAAATCCGTTAAAACACTATATTTTTAACTACAAACACTGGATTATATATATTCTCAGCAAAATTTACATGTTTATCAACATTTGCATTGTTATGGTTATAGAAATAGTCAAGTAGATAGATATTTACTAGACCTGTTGTGCGTTTCTGGTTACACTTTCGCTGTTGGATTCATAATGTTTGTAATGCTGTTTAGATTCATAATGAGGCTCTTTGTCAGTCACGAGCTTTTGCCGCTTATTCAACACAATATGTTTTTGGACGCGCTCTTCACTTTTGCTTTCATACGTATATTTTGTTTTGCGCGTTTCTGTTCATTTCAATAATTTTTATTATTTTAATGTTTTGGTTTTAAATTTAATTTTATTGAAATCGATACGTTAATTTAATGTGTTAATTGGTACATTTCAATTTAGACATGTGTAGTTCTATCGATTCTTAATATAAATCACGTTTTTGCAGCCGTCAAATAAATTTTACTTTGGTGCTTAATAATTGTGTTAATGGAAAAAAGGCTTGTTTACGCCTTTGCTGCCAATCGCTAAGTTTCTTCAATGCTTCCTAAAACATGTGTTTATTTTCCGAGTTATCTTTTAGGGAGCATTATCTAATTCTTTTGTCAAAATTCAAAATATGTTTGGGTATTATTTGTTTTGTGATAATTAATTTTCTCTTTGGTCATCAACGTAGCAATTTTTATTAAAACAAGACCACGCCTTCTTGACTTCACTTAGTTTTTGCTCAGAGCTTGCACTAACTATTCCACGTACCTGTGCGCAATTTGATTGCACTACCCCAAATAACGCTTGTACAACAGCATTATGAAAATTATGCTTGCATGGGTGGTGCCACAACCCATTATTCGAGTTTGTCTAGTGTTTGCTCAGACTTGTTCAATTGTCGCAAGCAGAAGTTTAAGCAACAGCAAAAAAAGTTAAAGAAATGGCAAGTTCTCGGTCAGGGGTCACATTTAATTTATGTACACATGCTGATTATAGAGAATAAGCATAATCTCACCAAATACAGTTTTATTAAAAAATTGTTTCCATTATTTCACCTCTTGTTTGCAATTAACTTTTCTGTGGCATTTCTGATAAGATAAATGAATATTAAAAGAAAATACAATACAAAACTAACAAAATTAGTCTAAAATTGCAATCAGCCCCCTTCCTCATTTTGGGCTGAAGTTTGAGTTAAAACAAATTAGTATCGCTGATTAAATAAAAACTGCAATTGTAAAATCTATGTCGATAAAATAAAGCAAAATTAAAATATGAGAAAATTACTATAATATTTCTGTGACAGGAAGGGAAAACTGCTTAAGTCGACTTAAGCAAAATAGGTTTGAGCTCAATTTTCTAATAGTTCTGGGTAAAATCACTCTTCCGTTTTTGGACATTATTAAGATCAAAATAAGCACTAATAAAACGCCCAAAACGAAAGTATATTTGCACACAGAACTATTAGAAAAGTAAGCTCAAATCTATTTTTTGCTTAAGTCGACTTAAGCAGTTTCTCCTTCCTGCCACAGATTTTCTTTGTGGTGCTGCACAGTGGATTATTTGATACCAAATCATGACATTAATTCAAAACTTAGAAATTCGAATGCATATAAGTTTTTGGTACCTGGTGAAAATAGACAAATTTCTGTATCTCTAACAGAAAGAATTATTGAGAAACAAATTACCGTTATTCTACAATGCACTCCTATCATTTATTTTCTTTTTGAGAGCGCACTTCGAAAAATGAATTTTTTTTTGTAGCAATTTGAAGCTGTTTTTTAGTTATATACATTTAAGTATTTTTTTTTGAAAAAATATCGTGTTTTGGCGCGCTTTTGAGATATTTTGAAAGTTGGCCAAAAAAACTATGTAAATTGTTATTTCTTAAAATTTATAATAAAAAAAAATTTATTCTTTTAATTTCAATTTGAAAAAAAAAAAAATGATTTGTATTGGTTAACACTTATAGCTTCTAGGCGTTTTTGGAACTGCTAACTGCGAATGGTCCCAGCGTGCGCCGGTTGGCTTAAAGCCAAAATAATATTATTACATATGTATATCTTAATGTCTGTAAGAGCCATTACTGATAAAAATTGTTGCTATTATATATTGTAAATACAAAAGTTGTTGCCATCAAGTGTGTTATTGTTTGGTTTGACTTGTTGCTGTGACATGCGTCCATTGTCGCTGGCATAACTGCTAGTCGTTTTTTTTCTTTGTTTTATAATCAGTTGATCGAGTGATTGGGTAAAAAACAACGTGTTCAATACCGTCCGTTATTTATATTGAAAGAACAAGTTTTACATGAAAAGGTAAAAAAGTTAGAATAGTTGAAAATTTTCAAAAACAAAGAATCTAATTAAATAGCTAACAGTGATTGTTCTTTTGTTAAATACTTTTTTAACGCTAATCTGCCTTGTAACTTTGGTAAATTGTACTCTTGTATGCAGACTCAAGTAATATTTGTTAAGCTCTTTAACACGTTGAGTGCCATTTGTGCCGCCGGCGGTACACACTTCTAGCGCTGCACCACCATACAAAAAAAAATGTCTATCACCAGGTGCCACCATACAAATTCTAATTTTGATCTATAGGGGTATACAATGAGTTTGTGAAAAGAGATTTGTGCTTATAAGTGTTATTTGTGCTTATAAGTGTTATTTGTGCTTATAAGTGTTATTTGTCCTATAAAATGGCGTGACAGCCGGTGGTTCACGTGGCACCTGACGCAGGACATTTTGCTTTTATGGTGGCACTCAACGTGTTAAATCTTTCAGCTTTCGTACTTTAAGTCACCTTTTCAAAACCTTGTATTGAATATTGAAGTACAATAGACTACCAACCGTCATTTGAATAAACAACTTGTTGATTGTAGCAACGGACATCTTTATAGAGAAAAGCTCACAATTAGATGAAAATATCCCACATGGGAAAAATCGGATTTATTTAAATAGCCGTGGCATATAAATTTCGCAAAAGCTAAGGTAATAGTAACAAAACAGTAATATACATACATATGTTAAACTTAACTACAAGTAAATAACTTGCACTCTTCACCCATCGAATGATGTGGATTTCATATTTAAACTACCACGAGTCAACTGATTTAAGTCGATAATAGAGAGATACGGCTTAGGCGGAACATTAAAAGCTGGCTCATAAGCTGAGCCCAATTTGCGTGCCTTCTCCGTTGAATTGGGTGTTTTGCCTGGACTTGCACAACGCGTCTCATTAGTAAAATTCAAATGATCAAATTTGGCCGATTTTATTGTCAGTAGCGAAAACTGGTCGTGCGTATGTGCTACTGAACTCAACACTGCACGCCTATAATTACGATAACCGCTGAAATGCGAGCTTGCAGGTGCAAGTGGGCGCGTTGGTGAAAAGCCACCTTCATCCGATGAACCACCAGAGTCGTAGCAAATTGATAGATTTGTGTAACTAATTGGTGCATAACAACGTGTGGTCTTCGGACGAGGTTTTACTTCATAACGAGTTTTAGAACGAGACCGTGAATGATGAGTGCGTGGCCGATTTCTTCGTTTATCTCGTACATCAGTCACTACCGGCACGGGCAACACATTAATAAAACGATAGTATTGAAGGAAAGTTCGTGCTAAATTTCGACCGCAGCGATAATCTGAAACATTTTTACAGGTATACAGGAACATGTTTCATTTAATAAAGATTTGCTTTAACTTACATCCATCTTCATTGTAGAGCGCTACTGTTTTGCCATCCTTAAGGCAGTGCCCACCCATGGATATTTCCAGTGTATATGAGTTTACAGCATCACTCAAACGTTCACAACAAAATCGGCGCGCAGAACTCGCTTTTCGTTCATCTGCATTAAACATCATATTTTGTGCAACGTAGTCCTGCGCGTTTGTGGCAAATAAACGTGGAAATACCAGGTGGCGTTCATAGCGATAAACATCCTCATAGGTGTTGCCGTAAATGAAGCAGCCATGCAAACTAGAGTGAGCGTGCAAGTCAATAACAAAATCGATTTGATAGGACTAAAAGGATCAAACGTTTAAACACAAATATATATTTTATACGTACTGTCAAACCACAGAATTCATATGAACTTACATCAGAATTGTCCAACTCTTTTAACATATTTTTTATTGCATACAATGTTGGGTGTGAGAATTCTGTTGCCACATGCCAAGTCCTGTTCAAATCCTGGCCTATTAAATTACAACGATTATTGCCCAAAAATACACCATCTGGATTTACCATTGGTACAATTTTAAAAACAAAATGTTCCCGTAGTACTTTGGCAATCGGATGATTTCCAATGAGAAATTCTATAAAACCTTGGCACACAAATGAGGCGGGCGTCTCACCAGCATGCGAGCGACAGAGTATAACAATAACACGTATAAAGTTGCGTTCTAAACGATCAGTCTTAGATTTACTTGTGACGTGATCAATTGTTATTAAATCCAGATTGCGGTTTTGCTGATAAAACAAAAAAACAATTAACTTAGTAAAAATAATACATATATATATGAAATGACTTCTTACTAAAGTTTTGCATAACACCGAACGATGGAATCGTTTTTCAGTTCCCTGTCGTGCTTCAATCACATTTAGATAAGACTGCAATCGAGAGTAACTATAAGGTGGCGCTACAGCAAATTGATAGACATCATCTTCTTTATCGAAAGTAAATGCAAAACTAAGTACATAATGTTGCTGATGCAAGGCTGAACGATAATAAAATACATTTTTTTTTGGCAAACGTTGCCATTTCGGACGACTCGATGATTTGACTAAAGGCGTGAGACAAGAATTGAATAAATTACGTGATTTGCTTATGTTTACAATGTTAAAAATAACGCGCTGATCCTGTTTTACGTTGTCCACAGTGAAATTAAACCAAAACCGAAAGCGTGGATTGCATGTGTCGGGACGTAAAAATAAATCATATTCAAATTCGCCAATCAAATCGGCTTTTCCAAGATTACCGGTTTCAAAAGCAGCATCAAAACACAAATGACCACGTTTTGCTTTGCCACTTTGACCTGGTGGCCGTATGATAACACGTGAAACATTGCCCAATCCTCCCTCGCCATCGCTATCTTCGCTATCTATAAAATAGAACACAAAAATAAATAACGAATTGCAAGCAATTTTAACATTAAAATGTAACAAAAAAAAAGTTGCTCAAATTTCTGGAAGATTTCAAAACAGTTTTAAAATAAAAAACTTAGTATTACCCTCATTCATGCGTTCATACATGCTGGTATGTTGCAAAGGGTCACACGCCATACCAATCATTTTTTGGCTTTATCTTAAAAATAAAAACGTTCAAAGGCTATCACTGAAATTTGAAATTTTATAAGACTCCTGCTAATTAAGCATCTAATGCCAAGCTTAACCAAACTATATCTAATGTTCATAGATGCCTGAATAATTCACTGCACCTTTAGTCTAATCAGAAAACCATTTAATAGTAACACCTTCATAAAGGAGCAATTGAATATTTAATTTATTACCTAAAAGTCAAAGTGTGAGGCCACTCAAGTGCGCTAAATGCCAGAGCTTTACGTCTTTTTAACCAAGGTAGCAAAATTTCTACACTGTTATGTTAACCGAAGTTGCCGCAGTTTATCCTTGCACCAACAAGACACAAGTTGACGTGCGAAAATTGTGTCAGTAGTGGTTGTTGGTAAAAACAACAACAACCTTATTTTTAAAGTTGCATATGCGTGCTATTTATCGCTTACTTTTTAACCATTTTGAATGAACTTGTCTATCTATCTAAAGTGTTAGCTGCGATTCTGTATACTTAAGAATTGATGTGCGCAAATAAAACTGCAAGTACAATAAGTTAAAACTTTTGCCACATCGGTGGGCTTCATCGCTTTAACTTTTTTCGAAAACTGTGCCTCATAATAGTTTCCCTCATATTAACTCTCCTTGTTTTATTAGGTAAACACCGACTAACATAGCAAATTATACAGGGATCATGCATTCAAATTTGTGATTAGGTGAAAATTAATTTTTTCTATGCTACTTGAATCTATGCATATATGTACCTACTTTTTTTTATAGAAATTAATTCGGTAGCCTGACAGCGCGATGTGCGAGAGTTTTATAAAAACGATGGTTCGGCGTGCTCGGTGAAAAATGAAGTGTAGTTACAGTTAATTCGGAGTGATATGTGCAGATGTTAGACAACTTCATGATGCCTGAATTGCTTAACTTTCCTGCTTCAACCAAAGAACATGACTCCAGCAGGACGGAGCAATATCACACACGTCTCTGCCACGAGCAGCCATCACAGAGTCTACCTGCCGAGCCGTCATAAGAAATTTTAGTATTCGAATAAATGAGTGCCGTGACCGCGAAGATTTGCATTTACATCATACTTTGCATTAAAAAATATAAAAATTCATATTTTTTCTCCGAGGCATCGAAAGGGCCAAAAATTTCTCTAGCCACATAAAAATTTAAACGTAAAAAGGCTTTAAAAAAATATTTTTTTTTTTTTTAATTAAATGGTACCTATATTTTTGGAACCAAAATTTTTTATTTGTTACTAGCTGGCCTGGTTGCGACTTCGTTCGCCCATTCCCGATGCCTTTACGTACGAAGTCCCATCAATCTCCATCGTCCCTCTCTTCCAATCACCAAGGTTTTTAAAGATCCATGTATTAACTTTTGTAATCATAGCTTTCATAGGTACAGAGATATAGCATTTTATATATTTTTTATATGAAGGGTGCAACTCCCCCTTCTCACCCCCCCGCCCAAGTTTTTCAAAGTAAATGGTAGATAGAATATTCATGTATGTATCAAGTTTTATGACGATATCTGCGATATGTGAAGAAATATAGCATTTTGTGTATTTTTTAAAAGTAGATGCAATTCTCCTACACCCAATATCCCCCAAGATTTTCATTGGAAATGGTAGATATGTACATTATGCGTAAGTTCATCAACTTTCATAATCATAGCTTGTATAACTGTAGAGATATAGCATTTTTTGTATTTTTTTTCGTATGGGGGGTGCAACCCCCGTTCCTCTCAGTGGCGTCCCACCCCCTTAAGAACCTTTTACAGACCATAACAAACAATTTAAAAAACAAATTATGCAAATCGGCCTAGTAGTTTCCGCGTTCATAAGCTACATACGGACACCATTTCATTTTTATATATATAGATTGAAAACTCTTGTTTCAAATAAATAAATAGAAATTTAAGCAACTTCTCCGCCTCTGAGAAAATATAAAAAATAATTCTACAAAAAATCCTTAAAAAAATTTTTTTTTGTTTAATTTCCTTGGTGATATATCGTCGGGTTAAAACTACAACTAGACATCTACATTTTTCATATTTTGAGAAAAAAGCGTTTTAAGGTTTTTGAAATTCGTTTTTTATATGGGATTTTGCAGTTTCCTGCTTTTTATACTCTACATCCAGGGTATATTCACTTTGTCCTTCCGTTTGTAACGCAGAGAAGGAGGCGTGGCAGGTATGGAAAAGTATATATATTCTTGGTCAGCGTCACCTCCTGAGTCGATATAGCCATGTCCGTCTGTCTGGCTGGCTGGGTGTGTGTGGAAATACATTATTTGGGAAAACTGAGCAACATAATTCAATGAAATTTGGTATTCTGCCTTCGTCGTAAAATTTAGCTCTGGGGATTGAAAATGAGCGAAATCGGTCAAAGGACACGCATACCGCCCATACAAAAAATATATTCAAAATGCAATAATAAGAGCATTATTTGCAATAACAGAAGCAAAATACACATAAATACTAGGGAAAGTAAGTATAAGCTCTGAGCAAAAACTAGGCGAATTCGGACTAGAGGGCGTGGCACCTACCATATAAACAAAAGTTTTAAAATGTTATACGGAAAGCGTTTTTTGAGATAACCCAACCAAATTGCACTCAAACACGAAGAACATTAATTGTAAACTCTGCGCCTAAAATAAGCGAAGTAGGATTAGAGGGCTTGGCACCTCCCATATAAGCGAAAGTTTCAAAATGCTATACTGAAAATTTTTTTTAAGAAAACCTAACCGAATTTTACTCAAACACTCAGAACAGTAAATGCAAGCTCTACGCAAAATCAAGGTAAGAATAAGGCATAGAGTCGTTAAAACATCGATTTATGTGGCCAGAAACATCCTACCTTTCGATTAAATTTTCCAACGATCTTCTTTCCGGCAATTTTTATTTTGTTCTAGTTTTCGTAAGACTAATTAATCATCATACAATATTTTTCGTAAGGGAAAAGAAGCAATGTAGATGTGTTTCGATTAGAATGACTTGTTATTTCATTCGTAACTCATTTTTTGCGATTTTAAATTTTGTCTAAACATATATTTACTAACAAACTTACCTGAGTCACCCATTATATTTCAACAAATATCTTAGATTATCAGGTCATGAAATTCAAATTAAACGCCTTCTCACCTTTTTATTAGGCCAATTGTCAATCTAAAAAAAGAAAACAAGAATTCTAGATAGAAGTTATGCTAAAAACGCAGTTATGCAGTAAGTACTCACTTAAATAGTAAATTTATGACATAGTTTTTGGTGTTTGCACGTCTCAGATTGTCAAATGCATAAACATACACACTTCTAAGTTAAGAAATTTGACATTGACGCAGTTTTATTTTTATTTTTGTAGACTTCTTGAAGTACTCGAAATTAGCTTTCAAGTGTCGTTACCTTTTGCACTTTATAAATTTCGCGTGCAAAATGCTGTATCTTGTTTCACTTGAGCTAAAATTAAATTTCTATTAAAATAAAACTTACTTTTTATTACCTACTCACGGCAACGCGTTATTAACTAACATTTCATGAAAATTGAATTTCTAACACTTCAATCAAGTGACAAGAGTAGCGTCGGCACGCCCACTTTAACTGCGTACCGATATCTTTCCGTCGAATAGAAGTGCCAAATGGTAACTCACGATAGCAGCATTGCAATGAACTGATGCGGCCACAATACAAGGACACTCATTGCACGTTCCAAGTTAAAATAAAACAGTAAATACTTTGAGGTAGAGAAATCCTCATATGCCACCTTATTTTCTTTGTTATTGTCTTTCTTTGCGCTAAACTAATAGTATCTGCTGGTTCTACTTGTAAAATTGTTTACTGTTTTTGTTGTTATTGTAAGGTGACTTGACTGGCGAAAGAGATTCTTTCCACACATACTGGTTGGTATTTCCTTCAGTTGTTTGATCAATAAACTGTAGATTCCAGTGCTGTCATATCATGTTTTTTTTTTTGTTTGTTACCTGATTGTGTGGTTTATTAGCTATGACGTCGTTAAGAAAGTATGCAATATTTTTTGAATCATTCACGCGGATGCACACTGAAAACGCTTCTCGACAGTTTGTCAGTGAGTTACTGGCTTTGTATTCATCTTGTTGTAATCGCGCAATATATAGGGCATTCATTCCTTTTTGAAATGGTTCATTTTTCTTAATTGACGTATCGTGTGGTTTTCGCTATCCTTAACAAATTTTCCTCGCCGTCGTCGTCGTTGTAGTCTTGCTGTACCTGAATCAACGACAAAGTTTAAGCAATTAAATTGCACACGTTTTATCCAGCCAACCTGCCTTCCTGGAAAGTGAGGCAAAAGTTTGTACGAGTTTTGACTTACAAAGTAGTTTTTTTGTTGTCCTTTAATAACTTAATATATGGTTATTTATTTTTGTCTGTTGTGCTGCGTTTATGTTCTTGTTTCTTTATGATTTAATCAATAAGCAACCCATATGATTTATTATACAAAGGTATTCAGTTACTTAGAACCATGTATTCGCATACGCAATAAATATTACTGTAACCCTGGGAGGTTAAAATGTTGATTTTCTGTTGTGCCAGTTTTGTGATAGAATTTTGTACATATGCATGAATGAAAAATGTGAAAAGAATACAATTTGAGAATCATACCTCAGGTTTATTTTATTAATTTTTGGCTTAAAGTAATGAATTCAATATAATGAATCGACCCACCGTAATAAGTTAATTTTCATATAGGTACTTAAAAATGTTTAAAATGATTTCTCAATGCAGTTTATTTTATAATTTTGTCTAACTTGTTACTAATTGCTGAAAATTAAGGATTAAGGAACGAAACTTACAGCTAAAATAAAAAAAAACTAGTAAGGGTGTAAGATTTGGCCTGGCCAAACATTAAATACCCTACACTGCAGTGTTTTTCAAATTTTGCTCATATGGGAGGTGCTACGCCTTCTTGTCCGAGCTCACCCGGTTTTTGTTCAGAGCTTGCATTTATAGTTTTTAGTTTCTGAGTGAAAAACTTTTTCAGAAAAGTGTTTTGAAGCTTTTGCTTATAGAGGAGGTGCCACGCCCTCTTGTCCGAGTTCGTCTAGTTTTAGCTTAGAGCGTGCATTTATAGTATTTAGTATTTGAGTGAAGTTTGGTTGGACTATCTCAAAAAAATCTTTTAGTATAGCATTTTGAAGCTTTTGCTTATGTGGGAGGTGCCACGCCCCCTTTTCCGATTTCACCCAATTTTTGTTGAGAGCTTTCATTTATGATTCCTAGTGTCTAAGTCAAATTTGGTTCGAATATCTCAACGCTTTCAGTATAGCGTTTTTAAGCATTTGCTTATATGGGGGGTGCCACGCCCTCTTGTCCGAATTTGCTTAGTTTTTTTCAAGAGCTTGCGCTTACAATTTTTAGTATTTATGCGTATTTTGGTTGCATTGTCGTGAAAAATACTCCTAAAACTGCATTTTGAATATATTTTTTGTGTGGATGGTAGGCGTGTCCGTTGACCGATTTCGCTCATTTTCAATCCCCCGAGCTTACTTTGACGACGGAAGCAGTGTACCAAATTTCATTGAATTATCTTGCTCAGTTTTCCCAAAAAGTGTATTTCAACACACAGCCAGCCAGCCAGCCAGACAGACGGACATGGCTATATCGACTCAGGAGGTGACGCTGATCAAGAATATATATACTTTTCTATATCTGCCACGCCTCCTTCTCTGCGTTACAAACGGAAGGACAAAGTGAATATACCCTGGGTGTAGGGTGTGTGTGGAAATACACTTTTTGGGAAAACTAAGCATGATAATTCAATGAAATTTGGTGCACAGCCTTTGGCGTCAAAGTTAGCTCGGGGGATTGAAAATGAGCTAAATCGGTCAACGGACACGCCTACCGCCCATACAAAAAATATATTCAAAATGCAACTTTTTGAGTTTTTTTCACGATAATGCAACCAAAATACATATAAATACTACGAATTGTAAGCGCAAGCTCTGAACAAAAACAGGAAAATTCGGACAAGAGGGCGTGGCACCTCCCATATAAGCAAAAACTTCAAAACGCTATACTGAAAGCGTTTTTTGAGATAATCAAACTAAATTTCACTCAAATGCTAAGAACTATAAGTTCAAACTCTGAGAAAAACCTGGGTGAATTAGGACAAGAGGGAGTGGCACCTCCCATATAAGCAAAAACTTCAAAACGCTATACTGAAAGCGTTTTTTGAGATAATCAAACTAAATTTCACTCAAATGCTAAGAACTATAAATTCAAACTCTGAGAAAAAACTGGTTGAATTCAGACAAGAGGGCGTGGCACCTCCCATATAAGCAAAAACTTCAAAACGCTATACTGAAAGCGTTTTTTGAGATAATTAAACTAAATTTCACTCAAATGCTAAGAACTATAAATTCAAACTCTGAGATAAAACTGGGTGAATTCGGACAAGAGGGCGTGGCACCTGCCATATAAGTAAAACTTTCAAAATACTGCTGTGTAGGGTATTTAATGTTTGGCCAGGCCAAAGGTAACATCCTTACTAGTTTAAACTAATTTGAGGTTGCTGAGTCTGAAATCGAAATATTTTTTATCCAGGGCCCTTCTTGAGATAATCGAAAACTTCGATTTTTGAGGTTATAGCTCTATTTTTAAGAATATAATTCGTGAACCCCAATTTCGATCGAATTTATTTTTACACTGTTTTGAAGAAAAACAACGCTTCCAACAAATGAACCAATAATTTAAATCTGATTAAAATTGGCTAAGTTATAGCTGCGCAAATTTAATTTTTATAGTAGTTTTTTACAACTTTTCATATTAAGTAAAGCCAAATGAAACACGGTATAGTGTAATAGTGTACACAAATACACGTTTTTATACCCTACACCCAGGGTATATTCACTTTGTCATTCCGTTTGTAACGCAGAGAAGGAGGCGTGGCAGATATAGAAAAGTATATATATTCTTGATCAGCGTCACCTCCTGAGTCGATATAGCCATGTCCGTCTGTCTGGATGGGTGGCTGGCTGCGTGGTTGTGGAAACACATTTTTTGGGAAAACTGAGCAACATAATTCAATGAAATTTGGTATTCTGCCTCCGTCGTAAAAGTTAGCTCGAGGGATTGAAAATGAGCGAAATCGGTCAACGGACACGCCTACCGCCCATACAAAAAATATATTCAAAATGCAATAATAAGACCATTATTTGCAATAACAGAAGCAAAGTACACATAAATACTAGGAAAAGTAAGTATAAGCTCTGAGCAAAAACTAGGCGAATTCGGACTTGAGATAACCCAACCAAATTACACTCAAACACTCGGATCTATAAATGCAAGCTATACGCAAGATTTAGGTAAACCTCCCATATAAGCAAATGTTTCAAAATTATATAATGAATGTGTTTTTTGAGATAATCCAACCAAATTACACTCAAACACGAAGAACATTAATTGTAAACTCTGAGCTTAAAGTAGGCGAAGTAGGATTAGAGGGCGTGGCACCTCCCATATAAGCGAAAGTTTCAAAATGCTATACTGAAAGATAACCGAATTTTACTCAAACTTTCAGAACAGTAAATGCAAACTCTACGCAAAATCAAGGTAAGCTCGGAGGTGAGGGCGTGGCACTTCCCATATAAGCAATTTGTTCTTATACTCTTCTAATAATGTACTTGAAATGTAGTGTAGGGTATTTAGTTTTTGGCCAGGCCAAAGATACCACCGTTACTAGTTTTATTTTTATTCATTAGTGTGTTTAATTTAAATTTTTTAAGTTTTACCAAAATCGGAGCATATTGTTACGAAATTTCCTGTCTATGACGATAATTTCAGCCTCTTACATTTTTCTGAGTTCGATCACTGGATTGTGTAGCAATCAGAAACACACACTTTATTTAGTTATAAAATGGTTTATTTAAATTAGAAATGTTTATTTTCACGGTACAATTGTTTATTTCACTATTTATTACATTCAAAATCTAATATTACAATTAGCACTTTATTTACTTTCACTTCCACTGTTTGTACAACCTTTTCGCTTTATTGCTTAAAATCAACTGTGTTCAGCTCTCATGAACAGATCCTTTTATACCCATATGAACGTTCTAGAATTGCATTAGCGAAACATATGGCAACATCTCGTTGATTCCCTTTATTGACATCTCGAACTGTCAAGTACTTTCGTGACATCACTTGGCATCACTTTTTTTATTGACATCTCGAACTGTCAAGTATTTTCGTGAAGTTTCTTTTCATTTGTTCTTATTTTTCGTCACAATATTTTAAAGTTATTAAAAGTTTCAGTGAAGTAATAAACTGGATGAATTTGTATGAAACGAAAAAATTTAACGAGGTATAAAATGCTTAGAATCGTCCAAAGTATACGTGCGAATTTTATCAGAATTTTTGGAATTGTTTTTTTGACCAATTTTTGAAAAGTTATAAAGGTCTCCAAAAATTCTGAAAAAATTCTTATGCCTCGGACACTTTTTTCGTTAGATGCCTGCCTTTAGTAAATGAGCGTTTTTCATACCGTGTAATTCAAAAACGTAAAAAAAATCAATTTTTGGAGTCGAATATTGTCTATACTTCACAAAAAATTTAAAATTGTTTAATGCAAAAATTTTTGTAAGGACATTGTCTTTAGTTTTAAAGCAACGTTGAGTATCCGTTCTGTGAAGAAAAAAAAGTTATGAGCAAAAATAAAAAAAATAAATTCGATTTTCGATTGTGGTTGGGCTTATTTTATTAACAAATAAGTATTAACTTGTTCTTCGAAATCGTAGCTTGATTTCTTTAACCGTTAATTTCCCCATGTATATTTCAGATTAGGCAGTGCTCGTCCACCAAAACGTTGCAGAAGCGATATGGATACCACATCAACATCTGATATTGTCATCATACATGGCAATTCTCATCCTGATTTGGCTAATCAAGTAGCTGACCGCATGGGATTAAAAAGTGGTGGCTGCTCTGTTTTTCACAAAACAAATCGTGAAACTATGGTTGAAATAGGTGACTCTGTTCGTGGCAAGGATATTTACATCATACAAACTGGAACAAAGTATGTTTAGAGCTTTAAAATTTGCATAGGTCTTATGTGTCAAGCTTAATTTGTATGCATCATAAAGTCAAGTCAAATTAAATATTAAAATTTCTATTATAACAATTATTATCTTAAACTTCCGTTTTATCTAGAGATGCAAATAATAATATAATGGAACTATTAATTATGGCTTATGCCTGCAAAACGTCATCAGCGCGCTCAGTTGTTGGAGTCATTCCATATTTGCCATATTCCAAACAATGTAAAATGAGGAAACGTGGCTGCATTGTTACTAAATTGTTGGCAAAGGTTAATATGTAAAAAGTTATTTTTCTTTTTTTGATTTAATTTCAAACATACATTAAATCCACAGATGATGTGCACTTCTGGGCTTACACACATTATAACAATGGACTTACATCAAAAGGAGATACAAGGATTTTTTGACATACCTGTGGATAACTTGCGTGCATCACCATTTTTATTGCAATATATTCAAGAAAGCGTATGTTATCAAAATATTATAGTCTATTCATTGTTATTGCAAAATCCGTCTCACTAGATTCCTGATTATCGTAATTCAGTTATTGTTGCTCGTGATCCTGGATCCGCTAAAAAAGCAACATCATATGCTGAACGCTTACGTCTAGGCATCGCTGTCATTCATGGCGAACAAAAAGAGGCTGAAAGCGATGAAGTTGATGGCAGATATTCACCACCACCAGCCAGGTATGTTTTCTTTTTTCTAAATAAGATTATCATTTATCTACAGTACCTTTCATTTATGCTAACCACATAAATTACACTGTTCAACGAATTGTAGACTTCTGATTTTATCTGAGTTCGGATTATATAATTATTATTCCATTTTGCCCGATTTATTGAGAAAATATACTAAAAAAATCAAAAACCATCTATCTTTAATTGCTTGAATCTTACATAAGACAATATAAAATTAAAAAATCTGAATGGTTTTGTACGCAAATATCACAGCTTTATTTTGGCACCAAAACCTTAAAGATCGGATCATGCATAACAAACTTGAGTCCTTTTGAATGAAAAATTTAAATACATGCAGTTATACAAAAGTCAATGGATTATCTCTGTACTCGTATATAATTATTTGCATAAATATAAATAAATTTAAATTTTTCGATCAAAAGCTGGGAATTCGCGCACAAAATCATGCAGTTTTTTTTTTAATTTTGCATTATTTTAAGCAATATTTATCTAATTAAAGGTAAGTGGTTTTTGATTTTTTTTTTCTCAATAGATCGAGTGTAAAAAAAGTCTGCCGACAGATTTAAAAAATTTTTTCAATGGTGATGCAATTTTTTGCATCGTTTGATATTTTCTTTTAATACCCTACACCCAGGGTATATTCACTTTGTCCTTCCGTTTGTAACGCAGAGAAGGAGGAGTGGAAGATATAAAAAAATGTATATATTTTTGATCAGCGTCACCTCCTGAGTCGATATAGCCATGTACGTTTGTCAGTCTAGCTGATGGATGTGCGTGGAAAAGCATTTTTTGTGAAAACTAGTAAACTGCCTCCGTCATCAAGGTAAGCTCGTGGGATTGAAAATGAGCGAAATCGGTCAATGGCCACGCCTACCGCCCATACAAAAAATATATTCAAAATGCAACTTTAGGAGTATTTTTCACGACAATGCAACCAAATTACACATAAATACTACGAATTGTAAGCGCAAGCTCTGGGCATATTTGAACTAGAGGGCGTGACACGTCCCATATAAGGAAAAGCTTCAAAACGCTATACTGAAAACGTTTTTCAAGATAATCGAACTTTTTTTACACAGACACTGAGAACTATAAATGCAAGCCCTGAGCAAAAAATGGGTGAAATCGGACAAGAGGGCGTGGTACCTCCATATAAGCAAAAGTTTCAAAATACTATACTGAAAGAATTTTTTGAGATAATCCAACTAAATTTCACTAAGAACTATAAATGCAAGCTCTAAGCAAAAACTGGGTGAACTCGGACAAGAAGGCGTGGCACCTTTCCAAAATACTGCAGTGTAGGGTATTTAATGTTTCGCCAGTCAAAGGTTACACCCTTACTAATTTAAATTTTGACGGCTAAAAATTTTTTAATTTGTTTCGCGCGGACTTAAACATGATTTTCGGACTGTCACTTTATCATAAAAATGAGGCGTGATGGAAAAATTTTGTAAATGCAGTCTTATTATGTCCAAATAATAATAACATTATCCGAATTTAGATATTTTTTTATCGTTAAACATTGTTATTTGTCATTATTTACGATAATAAATTTTCATGCATTGATACAAAACAATTTAATTTAAAATTATTTAAAACAATTTCCACTTGTATAATCAGACACAAAATATGTGTATGGCTTAAATCAGTGTCTACATGATCTGTGCGGCTTCATTTGTTCACTTTATCTTTACTAATATAAAAAATAATAGTAAAGATAGGTACTTTAACATTTTGAAGGATATGAATACTTGACACACGCTGCAGAAATTTTTTTCAAAATTTTCGGAAAATCAGATGCATCATAAAGTACTGTTATCAAGCTATCATTTCCATCGAAATGTTTCAGTGCATGTCGTTTCTTTTATTTTTTTCATCACTGTATTATCAATAAAAAAAAAATAATACTATTAAGTATTCATTAGAATATTATTTACTTAACTATAACACTGTACAACACGAAAAAACAAGGTTCTGGCACTGGATTTTGGCAAAGGGGACCATTAAAATACACGTGTTTCGTTTTCTTTAGAGCAGAGGTGTGCACCTGGATCAAAAATTTTTTCATCTTGCTCCCATATAAACTTGATTTTGAAGCCTTACGTCATAAACGTAAAGCTTGAGTTTTTGATTTTTTCAAATGTTAAGTTTTTCTAAACGCAAGCCAACAACAACAAAAAGTACAAATATCCTGCCGTATTTAACACGCTACTTGTTCGCAAGTGTCAGTCCAATTCTAGTTTTGAAGCAAACCAAAAAATGAATATCAGGAAACAACAACAATAAAATTTGCAACAAAAATTGCACACGCTACTTTTCTACGAACTTCAAAAAATAAAATTCAATGCGAGCGACCGCAACAACAATTTCATGCAGCTTGAAGTCAAGTGAGTTGAAGCCTTTTTCGTTGCGATCGTCGAGCAATGGGAATTATTATTTTATCATTGATTTGTTGTTGTCATTGCATCCCTCGAATTTGAAATTTTTATGTTTTCATTTTTTTCGAAGCATGCTTGGGGACTTACATTTTGCAAATTTCGTGAACTAGCTCTTTTAATCAGCCGATTAAATATTTTAGCTCCCTTACGTTACTTGTGTGCACACCTCTGCTTTAGAGGGTCAAAGTTTACCCCGTCCCTGCATTGTTATATTAAATCAACATGTTAAACTATACGATTCTTACATCTGAGGTGTATCATGTGTTTAACAAACTATTGCAGAATATTACCAGAAATATTTTTGTAGAAAACTTTGACCCTGTACATTCAAGTATGGGTAATTTTTACCCTTTTCTTCAAAAAATACAAAAATGTTTACCCTTTTCTTAAAAAAGGTATAAAAATTACCTCTGAAACAGGGTAATATTTATTCAGTATGTAGAACAGAAATATTTGCCATACAATTTTATAAATAGTCGCATAATACTAAGAAGTCCCAATTTCAACGTGAAAGCCAAAAATCGTACTTAGGAGTTGCATTTTCAATAAATTTTTATTCTTAAGATTTATCCATTTCTTGTCTTTAGTGACCCCTAGTAAAATTTTTCCAAAATATGTATATTTGTAGAATACTTCAACTCTAAAACTACATTTCAGGGTATTTTTAACCCCTATTTCAAAAAATAAAGTAGTTATAATGGGTTAAAGTATTTTATAATAATTTCTTGCGAAAATTTTGACTAGGGATCACCAAAAGCGAGAAATGAAATAAAAATGGAACCCCAAAGTACGATTTTGGTTTTGACGATTTTTTGGCTTTCGCGTTGAAATTTTTTTAGTACTAAGCAAATGCTTTTTAGTACTTACTAAGCAAATGTTTTGTTAAATTGTCGGCAAACGATAACTTTATATAATACGATTGTGCGTCCTCACTTGGAGTACGCTAGTCAAGTTTGGTCACCATTTTATAATGTTCATATTGATAGAATCGAAAGAATCCAAAAAAATTTTATTCGATTTGCTCTGAATGGCCTAAATTGGGTTGATTCTTCAAATCTTCCTCCTTATGAGGATCGTTTGAAGCTACTTAAAATGCAGTCTCTACGGGAACGCAGAGATAATGCAGATATTCTTTATTTGCACCAACTTATCAGTGGGTCCCTTGCTGCTCCAGAGCTTTTTAACTATATTTTTTTCAATTTGAATCGGAGAAGCGATCGAAATTCTCCGCAATTATTTTATCAGCCGGTTAGCAGAAGTAATTATATGTTTTCAGCTCCTTTTAATCGAATGACAACCCTTGTCAATAATTGTGAATTTTATAATGTTAACTTGTCAAAAGGTCAACTCAAACTTAGATTGAAAAATAACTGTAGTTAACTGTCTTTGTCATCATTTAGAACGATTTTTTTTTTTTTTTTGTTATATTTTGTGTATTTGCATGTTTTTTGTTAGTGTATTGTCCGAGCCAAACAGCATGCAGGGTTAAATTTTTTCAAACATCCCATCTTTGATTTGTATGAATATTTATATGCAGGTGTATGAAAATACTCTTACATATTTATGTACATATAGGCTAGAGCGGTATGTTGTGAAAGTGTGATATAGCTACGGGATACAAAACAAAATATAACTTGCATGGTTTTTATCCCTTATTTCACAAATTTTTATAAAAAGCTAAAAATTTAATTTATGGCCTTTTTTGCTAATTGGCTAAGAAGGCTATTAGCTGCAGTAGCTAAACTCGATTATTATTATAAAAAAAAAAAAAAAAAAAAAAAAAAAAATGTTTCTATTCTATATATTGACTCAATATTCCTATTTTTAGAGGTAATTTTTGTACCTTTTTAAGAAAAGGGTAAAAATAAACAAGATGTAAAGTTTTTTACAAAAAATATTTCTCGTAACATTCTGCAAAAGTTACACATGATATACTTCAGATGTAAGGATCGTATAATTCAACATGTCGATTTAACACAAGATTTCAGACGTAAACTTGCAAAACGCTAGAACACGTCTATTTTTGTTTTTGGTTCCCCTTAAGAAAATCAGTTGTCGGAACTTTGTTTTAAAAAACCTGGTATGGTTGTGCAGTTTTATAAATTCATTGTTTTCGTCAAATACAAAATTGCGGTAATGCGTTAACGAACACTTTCAGTGAAAAGTGCATTTCAACTTCTGAATACTCAAATGTACATTGTATAGCAAAGTTGTTATAAATTTTTGTTTTTTTTTTTTCTGAAGAACTGACATGCATTAAAAAATGCATAACAAATGCATGGCAATATTTACAATTTGCGTTTATTCTGGTTTTCTTATTTGTCCACAAGGAAGTATATATTCTTTTTTTTATGACTTTACTTTACTAGTAACGATTGGTTTTGCAATTCTGCATGAAAAGATTATGAGCTAATAGATTCTTGTACTTGCATGCGTGAACTTTTTTTTAAAAAAAAAACTTTAGTCTCGGAATTGAATGCGATTAAAAACTAACAAAGTTATCTTGCTGTCGTTATAGAATCTTTACCTGGGCTATTGAATAATTTTCAATAATAAAAATGTAATTTTGTGTTGATCAACTTTCATTTATAATGTTCCAAGTTTCGAATTCTTCTTAAAAAGTCATTTCTGGATCAAAATTTAGTTTTGATTTCTGCAGCTTATATTGTGAAGCTGAAGCAAATACTGGAAAATGTAGGTTACTACATACATTATACTATACATGAATCGGCATATGTTAAAAGTCATGAATTTTGATATATTGGTTTTTTTGTTAATTCTTAATGCCAGAGGGTGGCTCTATCGTCTTGTGTGATAAAAAATCGGTTTTTTTTTTTTTTAAAAAAGGCGGAAGTCATGACTATTTAACTTCATGATGAGTGTTTATAATTTAGGCTAAGGTATAGTGTCATTTTGAAGAATATTACCGCCAAGTATTTCTTTAAAATTTTCAATAACGGCGGAGATTTAGGACATTGAAGGATATTTTTTTTTTAAACCTATAACTTTAGTTTTACTTATCCAATTTTAAATTTTAAGGTGTCTTTGAAGTTTTCTGCTTTTTATATTTTATATAAAACAGGATGGGGACTACTTTTCGAAAACCGGATTAGACTGAGGCGTAGGGCCGTTTTTTCTTCATGTTTCTGTATGCTTAACTCTAAACTTCAAAAAATGTAGATGTCAAATATCTTTTAATAGATAATTGGACTCACTATATGCCGTATTTTTTTGTTTTTTTTTTTCGTACCAAGATGTTCTTTCGTCTGAAAGATGTTCTTTAAAAACCGTCAAGGTTTCGAAAATACTAGTTTTGAAGGATGTCTCAATCGTGTCCATTCATTAATATTTTTTTATTTACTCGGCAATAAGGACGGAGGGCTTTATTGAAGGTCTCGACCGGCTTTAATGTTTCATAGTTTCATTCAAATACGAATCATCATCATAATTGGGCTAAATGCAGTAATTTCAAGCCACAAATTTTCATTTTGATTATATAATTTGTAATTTTTATTTTTTTTTTATTTTTTTGTTAGTCAATGTCAAAAGTACAGCATTTCTAAACAATAATTTTGCACAAAAACATTTTCGCATTTTAGCTTTTTCTCTGTTTGTTGCAATCGCAATACTTCCAACATTGCACTAAACTTTAGTTAAATTTTTAACTTTTTGTTGTATTATGCTACTTTCTTGTTTTTTAATGTAAATATTTGTGGTAATTTGAAAGTTTTTCTGTTGAGTAAGTTAATTAAAAAAAGAAAAACAAAAAACAACAAAAATGTTTTTTTTATCTGTTATTCAGTACATATAGCGATTTAATAGGAAATACAGTTGAAATGTGCTTACCAACGACCCATAGGTTTGTATTTCGTTTTCAATTTTTCTAAATTGATTCTCCTTTTTATATACATACATATGTATTCTTTTAATTTGATTTTTATACACAAACATCACAACGAAATAAATAAAAAATAATTATAATGTTATACTTCCACTTTATTAATGTAAAAACAATCAATTAAACCATCCCATACAATATCCTTCTACCATTATGCACACATTTACACAAACACAAAATAGCCATGGTCGAGCTCGTACCGTAAGCGTTTCGGTGGGAGTACCAATGCATCCACCCAAGGAAAAGCCGCCAATTAATGTTGTTGGTGATGTTAATGGACGCATTGCCATTATGGTGGTAAGTGAATTGATTTCTATTTGATGTGCTTAATGTGATTGCGATATATCATTATCATTTTCTTCTCTCTTTCAGGATGATCTCATCGATGATGTTCAATCGTTTGTTGCCGCCGCAGAGGTATTGAAAGAAAATGGTGCATGTAAAATTTACGTTTTGGCTACGCATGGTTTGCTGAGTTCGGATGCACCACGTTTAATTGAAGAATCCCCAATTGACGAGGTAAGTTTGCATTAGATAAATACAAATTGATAAGTGTTTATTTCTCATTAATTTATGTTTTTCTTTAAGGTCGTGGTAACAAATACCATTCCACATGAAATTCAGAAACTTCAGTGTCACAAAATTAAAACAATTGACATTTCAGTTTTAATAGCTGAAGCTATACGACGCATACATAACAAGGAGTCAATGTCGTATTTATTCCGTAATGTTACATTGGAAGATTAAACGATAACATTTTTTTTTTTTTTTAGGATAAAAGTGGTCATACAAGTTATTTCCTTATTTGTTTACTTAATTTTATAATTTTCGTTAAGTTTATAATTTAACTACAATAAATACAATTAAATATAATAGTTTAATGCAAACAAAACAAAAAAATTGAAACACAAATCATTTAGAATAAAAGATAACTTTCTGCCTAGGTAAGTTTAATATTACTCGAATACAGATTTTGATAAAAATCCGGATTTTCAATGGTTAAAAAGTGGGCGTGGCACTCGCCCAATTTTCGCCAATTATAAGGAATTGATAGTCAGTAGCCGTGTACTAATTTTCATCAAAAAATTTTATGCCGTTCAAAAGATATGACCAAATCAAATTAAAAGTTTGGAGCGGTGCCACGCCTCTTCATAAGTATATACTAAGCCAAAGTCTATCTCATTCTTTAGTATATGCTAATGCGTATCATTTTCTAAGGTTTCATTAAAATCGCTTTAGCCGTTCTTGAGAAAAACATTTTTATTTATATACACAATTTTAGACCCTATAAAAAGAGAAAATATCTCAAAAACCATACAAGATAAAGCAATTTTAATGCCAGATTCGGATTAAGAATTGTCAAATATATATAAAATAACAATTTTGATTTTTATTTGTTGCATTTCTTCTAACAATTTTTTTTATGAAAATATAACTTTTAAATGTTGTTTAAAAAATTATATAATTCCGACCGCGCTCCAAAATGAATTTAAATAAAAAAAAAAAACAAAATTTAAAAAAAAAAATCATCAAAATCGGAGCTGTTCTTGAGGACTTGCTCATTTTGCCAGTTTTTTGGCTTCATTGACTCCACCACTTGAATTACAACTTTGCATTTGGTTTTGAATTGTACATACATAATCAGTCAATTCGTTTACTCCAAGTTTTTGCAAGTTCTTACCCGAAAAGCTCTCAACTTACATAAACGAGAGTTTTTCGGGTAAAAATTTGGATTAAACGAACAGCTTGAATATGAAATCAATTTTGATTTATTTAAAATTGATCGTATAGTAATTTGAGAAACTTTGGATAAATTCAGCACAAATGATGTTAAATTATTTCACCGTTTGCTTCGTATGTAATCGACGTCAATAAGTAGGCACGGTGTGCCTTAACCCGTTCTAAATCGGACGTCGTAGCACATCAAATTTTTTTCCGGATTCTGTTTACTTATAAAATAATTTTCACTCGTGGCTCCTCGACTAAATTTTGTGATAATCGCTTTTCCAATTGGGGCATTTCCCATACAAAAAGAAAAAAAATTTTTTTTTAACTACATTAAACAAAAATTAAAATAATCACAATCGATGTGTTTTGCGATGTTTAACGCGAATCCAACCTCAGAATTGCTCTATCAGGTATAGTTTATAAGATATTGTAACCTAAAGACCAAAAAAAGTCGTTTTTTGAAGCTATTTAACTATGTAACATATCATCTATTCGTCAAATGCGTCTTAGATACTTGAAAGCCCAATCTTTTCCTTTAAAACCTAATTTAAATTATATTTATATCTTCATGCTTCTAAGAGATATCGTAGACCAAAATATTGTCGAAACGGGTTTCTTGCACTTTTATGTCTTTTTAGGTTAGGATATCTTTGAGGAAAAAAAAGATATCAACATAATTTAAATTAGGTTTTAAAGGCAAAGGTTAGGACTTTAAAGTTGCTTACCAGACTCAACAAAATTAAAATTTCTTTCATATTTTAAACATGTTCAACGAACCGACTACTTCAAAATTCAGCCGTTTGACACCCCGAGTGTTGTTGTTACGGCATACGGCTGAATTTTGAAATGGTCGGTTCGTTGAATATGTTTAAAATGTAAAAAATATTAATTTCGTTAAATCTGGTAAGCAACTTGAAAGTTCTAATCTTTGCCTTTAAAACCTTATTTAAATTATGTTGATATCTTTTTTTTCTTCAATGATATCGTAACCTAAAAAGACACAAAAGTGCAAAAAACCCGTTTTGACAATATTTCGGTCTACGATATCTCTTAGAAGCATGAAGATATAAATATAATTTAAATTAGGTTTTAAAGGAAAAGATTGAGACTTTCAAGTATTTAAGCCACATTTGGCGAATAAATGATATGTTACATAGTTATATAGCTTCAAAAAAGGGCAAAAAACGACTTTTTTTGGTCTTTAGGTTACAATATCTCATAAACTATACATGATAGAACAATTCTGAGGTTGGATTCGCGTTAAACATTGCAAAACACATCGATTGTGATTATTTTAATTTTTGTTTAATGTAGTTAAAAATTTTTTTTTTTCTTTTTGTATGGGAAAATGCCCCAATTGGAAAAGCGATTATCTCAAAATTTAGTCGAGGAGTCACGAGTGAAAATTTGAACGATAAGTAAACAGAATCTGGAAAAAAATTTGATGTGCTACGACGTCCGATTTAGAACGGGTTAAGGCATACCGTGTAGGTATTTCGTAAATTTTTGCAAAACGCCTTGCATATATGTTATGAAATCGCAGCACGTTCCCCCCCAAGATTGCAGGCCGACGTTCATAAATTTAAAAATTTTCCCAAAGTGATTTTCCAGCCCTTAACCGGAAGTAAACCCACCACCCACCACCACCTCCGGTCAACGACCGAAAAATCACCTGAGAAAACTGCATCCTAAATATAATAAATATTAAATAAAATTACCAACCTTACAACCCCGGAGAAGAACGTGCCCAACGTGACGCGTATGCTCGTTGTATATATAGTCACCAAATACCGAAAAAGTTCTTTCGAACTACTTTGCAATCAATAATTCATGAATGAAAAAAAAAGCTATTTTTAGTTGTAAAAATAAAGTACGCATTACCGCAAACACATGTGACATGAATCAATGCGTTATCCTAACGAGTAGCTTTTAAAAAAGCTCTCTCACATCAGCGTTGCCAAGTAGAATGTTAAACGTCATTTAGATGATTCGCAAGGCAAAGTTGACACGATTTCTGAACAGAAAACTTTTAAAAACAGAAACAGCAAAAAAAAAAAGGATAAAGTTAAAATTTCAAAACAGTGCTGCCATACATAAATATTATGATACAATTGCTTCAATCATATCGGATGAATGTGATATAAAAAAAGGACACGGGGTGTAGAAGAATAAACTTAAAAATACACAAGGTGACTAAAATAATTTTATTTTAAAATTATGGGGTCGCATAGCAGACGTAGACTGTTAATTGTAGGTCCTTCGATATATATGTATATACCCGATTGGATCCTTGACAGATCTAGTATTTTATAAAAATATATTTTTAGGGTTGCCAGATTGATAGTTTTTGAAATATGAGCAAAACAATAGAGAAATTTGTTTTTTATTGATTTTGACCCGTTTTGGCGGGAGACCTTTTAAACGTCAAATTTTTGACAGTTGACCCATCAAGGATTATAGGTTATCGGTAGGCGCACATATTGGATATTTAAAAACCAGGGCTACCGATATAAATTAACAGAGATATTTCGATTCAAAGTTTTTTATTTGGAGGATTTGAGGATGAAGGCGTCCTTGTAGGTCCTTCGATATATATGTATATACCCGATTGGATCCTTGACAGATCTAGTATTTTATAAAAATATATTTTTAGGGTTGCCAGATTGATAGTTTTTGAAATATGAGCAAAACAATAGAGAAATTTGTTTTTTATTGATTTTGACCCGTTTTGGCGGGAGACCTTTTAAACGTCAAATTTTTGACAGTTGACCCATCAAGGATTATAGGTTATCGGTAGGCGCACATATTGGATATTTAAAAACCAGGGCTACCGATATAAATTAACAGAGATATTTCGATTCAAAGTTTTTTATTTGGAGGATTTGAGGATGAAGGCGTCCTTGTAGGTCCTTCGATATATATGTATATACCCGATTGGATCCTTGACAGATCTAGTATTTTATAAAAATATATTTTTAGGGTTGCCAGATTGATAGTTTTTGAAATATGAGCAAAACAATAGAGAAATTTGTTTTTTATTGATTTTGACCCGTTTTGGCGGGAGACCTTTTAAACGTCAAATTTTTGACAGTTGACCCATCAAGGATTATAGGTTATCGGTAGGCGCACATATTGGATATTTAAAAACCAGGGCTACCGATATAAATTAACAGAGATATTTCGATTCAAAGTTTTTTATTTGGAGGATTTGAGGATGAAGGCGTCCTTGTAGGTCCTTCGATATATATGTATATACCCGATTGGATCCTTGACAGATCTAGTATTTTATAAAAATATATTTTTAGGGTTGCCAGATTGATAGTTTTTGAAATATGAGCAAAACAATAGAGAAATTTGTTTTTTATTGATTTTGACCCGTTTTGGCGGGAGACCTTTTAAACGTCAAATTTTTGACAGTTGACCCATCAAGGATTATAGGTTATCGGTAGGCGCACATATTGGATATTTAAAAACCAGGGCTACCGATATAAATTAACAGAGATATTTCGATTCAAAGTTTTTTATTTGGAGGATTTGAGGATGAAGGCGTCCTTGTAGGTCCTTCGATATATATGTATATACCCGATTGGATCCTTGACAGATCTAGTATTTTATAAAAATATATTTTTAGGGTTGCCAGATTGATAGTTTTTGAAATATGAGCAAAACAATAGAGAAATTTGTTTTTTATTGATTTTGACCCGTTTTGGCGGGAGACCTTTTAAACGTCAAATTTTTGACAGTTGACCCATCAAGGATTATAGGTTATCGGTAGGCGCACATATTGGATATTTAAAAACCAGGGCTACCGATATAAATTAACAGAGATATTTCGATTCAAAGTTTTTTATTTGGAGGATTTGAGGATGAAGGCGTCCTTGTAGGTCCTTCGATATATATGTATATACCCGATTGGATCCTTGACAGATCTAGTATTTTATAAAAATATATTTTTAGGGTTGCCAGATTGATAGTTTTTGAAATATGAGCAAAACAATAGAGAAATTTGTTTTTTATTGATTTTGACCCGTTTTGGCGGGAGACCTTTTAAACGTCAAATTTTTGACAGTTGACCCATCAAGGATTATAGGTTATCGGTAGGCGCACATATTGGATATTTAAAAACCAGGGCTACCGATATAAATTAACAGAGATATTTCGATTCAAAGTTTTTTATTTGGAGGATTTGAGGATGAAGGCGTCCTTGTAGGTCCTTCGATATATATGTATATACCCGATTGGATCCTTGACAGATCTAGTATTTTATAAAAATATATTTTTAGGGTTGCCAGATTGATAGTTTTTGAAATATGAGCAAAACAATAGAGAAATTTGTTTTTTATTGATTTTGACCCGTTTTGGCGGGAGACCTTTTAAACGTCAAATTTTTGACAGTTGACCCATCAAGGATTATAGGTTATCGGTAGGCGCACATATTGGATATTTAAAAACCAGGGCTACCGATATAAATTAACAGAGATATTTCGATTCAAAGTTTTTTATTTGGAGGATTTGAGGATGAAGGCGTCCTTGTAGGTCCTTCGATATATATGTATATACCCGATTGGATCCTTGACAGATCTAGTATTTTATAAAAATATATTTTTAGGGTTGCCAGATTGATAGTTTTTGAAATATGAGCAAAACAATAGAGAAATTTGTTTTTTATTGATTTTGACCCGTTTTGGCGGGAGACCTTTTAAACGTCAAATTTTTGACAGTTGACCCATCAAGGATTATAGGTTATCGGTAGGCGCACATATTGGATATTTAAAAACCAGGGCTACCGATATAAATTAACAGAGATATTTCGATTCAAAGTTTTTTATTTGGAGGATTTGAGGATGAAGGCGTCCTTGTAGGTCCTTCGATATATATGTATATACCCGATTGGATCCTTGACAGATCTAGTATTTTATAAAAATATATTTTTAGGGTTGCCAGATTGATAGTTTTTGAAATATGAGCAAAACAATAGAGAAATTTGTTTTTTATTGATTTTGACCCGTTTTGGCGGGAGACCTTTTAAACGTCAAATTTTTGACAGTTGACCCATCAAGGATTATAGGTTATCGGTAGGCGCACATATTGGATATTTAAAAACCAGGGCTACCGATATAAATTAACAGAGATATTTCGATTCAAAGTTTTTTATTTGGAGGATTTGAGGATGAAGGCGTCCTTGTAGGTCCTTCGATATATATGTATATACCCGATTGGATCCTTGACAGATCTAGTATTTTATAAAAATATATTTTTAGGGTTGCCAGATTGATAGTTTTTGAAATATGAGCAAAACAATAGAGAAATTTGTTTTTTATTGATTTTGACCCGTTTTGGCGGGAGACCTTTTAAACGTCAAATTTTTGACAGTTGACCCATCAAGGATTATAGGTTATCGGTAGGCGCACATATTGGATATTTAAAAACCAGGGCTACCGATATAAATTAACAGAGATATTTCGATTCAAAGTTTTTTATTTGGAGGATTTGAGGATGAAGGCGTCCTTGTAGGTCCTTCGATATATATGTATATACCCGATTGGATCCTTGACAGATCTAGTATTTTATAAAAATATATTTTTAGGGTTGCCAGATTGATAGTTTTTGAAATATGAGCAAAACAATAGAGAAATTTGTTTTTTATTGATTTTGACCCGTTTTGGCGGGAGACCTTTTAAACGTCAAATTTTTGACAGTTGACCCATCAAGGATTATAGGTTATCGGTAGGCGCACATATTGGATATTTAAAAACCAGGGCTACCGATATAAATTAACAGAGATATTTCGATTCAAAGTTTTTTATTTGGAGGATTTGAGGATGAAGGCGTCCTTGTAGGTCCTTCGATATATATGTATATACCCGATTGGATCCTTGACAGATCTAGTATTTTATAAAAATATATTTTTAGGGTTGCCAGATTGATAGTTTTTGAAATATGAGCAAAACAATAGAGAAATTTGTTTTTTATTGATTTTGACCCGTTTTGGCGGGAGACCTTTTAAACGTCAAATTTTTGACAGTTGACCCATCAAGGATTATAGGTTATCGGTAGGCGCACATATTGGATATTTAAAAACCAGGGCTACCGATATAAATTAACAGAGATATTTCGATTCAAAGTTTTTTATTTGGAGGATTTGAGGATGAAGGCGTCCTTGTAGGTCCTTCGATATATATGTATATACCCGATTGGATCCTTGACAGATCTAGTATTTTATAAAAATATATTTTTAGGGTTGCCAGATTGATAGTTTTTGAAATATGAGCAAAACAATAGAGAAATTTGTTTTTTATTGATTTTGACCCGTTTTGGCGGGAGACCTTTTAAACGTCAAATTTTTGACAGTTGACCCATCAAGGATTATAGGTTATCGGTAGGCGCACATATTGGATATTTAAAAACCAGGGCTACCGATATAAATTAACAGAGATATTTCGATTCAAAGTTTTTTATTTGGAGGATTTGAGGATGAAGGCGTCCTTGTAGGTCCTTCGATATATATGTATATACCCGATTGGATCCTTGACAGATCTAGTATTTTATAAAAATATATTTTTAGGGTTGCCAGATTGATAGTTTTTGAAATATGAGCAAAACAATAGAGAAATTTGTTTTTTATTGATTTTGACCCGTTTTGGCGGGAGACCTTTTAAACGTCAAATTTTTGACAGTTGACCCATCAAGGATTATAGGTTATCGGTAGGCGCACATATTGGATATTTAAAAACCAGGGCTACCGATATAAATTAACAGAGATATTTCGATTCAAAGTTTTTTATTTGGAGGATTTGAGGATGAAGGCGTCCTTGTAGGTCCTTCGATATATATGTATATACCCGATTGGATCCTTGACAGATCTAGTATTTTATAAAAATATATTTTTAGGGTTGCCAGATTGATAGTTTTTGAAATATGAGCAAAACAATAGAGAAATTTGTTTTTTATTGATTTTGACCCGTTTTGGCGGGAGACCTTTTAAACGTCAAATTTTTGACAGTTGACCCATCAAGGATTATAGGTTATCGGTAGGCGCACATATTGGATATTTAAAAACCAGGGCTACCGATATAAATTAACAGAGATATTTCGATTCAAAGTTTTTTATTTGGAGGATTTGAGGATGAAGGCGTCCTTGTAGGTCCTTCGATATATATGTATATACCCGATTGGATCCTTGACAGATCTAGTATTTTATAAAAATATATTTTTAGGGTTGCCAGATTGATAGTTTTTGAAATATGAGCAAAACAATAGAGAAATTTGTTTTTTATTGATTTTGACCCGTTTTGGCGGGAGACCTTTTAAACGTCAAATTTTTGACAGTTGACCCATCAAGGATTATAGGTTATCGGTAGGCGCACATATTGGATATTTAAAAACCAGGGCTACCGATATAAATTAACAGAGATATTTCGATTCAAAGTTTTTTATTTGGAGGATTTGAGGATGAAGGCGTCCTTGTAGGTCCTTCGATATATATGTATATACCCGATTGGATCCTTGACAGATCTAGTATTTTATAAAAATATATTTTTAGGGTTGCCAGATTGATAGTTTTTGAAATATGAGCAAAACAATAGAGAAATTTGTTTTTTATTGATTTTGACCCGTTTTGGCGGGAGACCTTTTAAACGTCAAATTTTTGACAGTTGACCCATCAAGGATTATAGGTTATCGGTAGGCGCACATATTGGATATTTAAAAACCAGGGCTACCGATATAAATTAACAGAGATATTTCGATTCAAAGTTTTTTATTTGGAGGATTTGAGGATGAAGGCGTCCTTGTAGGTCCTTCGATATATATGTATATACCCGATTGGATCCTTGACAGATCTAGTATTTTATAAAAATATATTTTTAGGGTTGCCAGATTGATAGTTTTTGAAATATGAGCAAAACAATAGAGAAATTTGTTTTTTATTGATTTTGACCCGTTTTGGCGGGAGACCTTTTAAACGTCAAATTTTTGACAGTTGACCCATCAAGGATTATAGGTTATCGGTAGGCGCACATATTGGATATTTAAAAACCAGGGCTACCGATATAAATTAACAGAGATATTTCGATTCAAAGTTTTTTATTTGGAGGATTTGAGGATGAAGGCGTCCTTGTAGGTCCTTCGATATATATGTATATACCCGATTGGATCCTTGACAGATCTAGTATTTTATAAAAATATATTTTTAGGGTTGCCAGATTGATAGTTTTTGAAATATGAGCAAAACAATAGAGAAATTTGTTTTTTATTGATTTTGACCCGTTTTGGCGGGAGACCTTTTAAACGTCAAATTTTTGACAGTTGACCCATCAAGGATTATAGGTTATCGGTAGGCGCACATATTGGATATTTAAAAACCAGGGCTACCGATATAAATTAACAGAGATATTTCGATTCAAAGTTTTTTATTTGGAGGATTTGAGGATGAAGGCGTCCTTGTAGGTCCTTCGATATATATGTATATACCCGATTGGATCCTTGACAGATCTAGTATTTTATAAAAATATATTTTTAGGGTTGCCAGATTGATAGTTTTTGAAATATGAGCAAAACAATAGAGAAATTTGTTTTTTATTGATTTTGACCCGTTTTGGCGGGAGACCTTTTAAACGTCAAATTTTTGACAGTTGACCCATCAAGGATTATAGGTTATCGGTAGGCGCACATATTGGATATTTAAAAACCAGGGCTACCGATATAAATTAACAGAGATATTTCGATTCAAAGTTTTTTATTTGGAGGATTTGAGGATGAAGGCGTCCTTGTAGGTCCTTCGATATATATGTATATACCCGATTGGATCCTTGACAGATCTAGTATTTTATAAAAATATATTTTTAGGGTTGCCAGATTGATAGTTTTTGAAATATGAGCAAAACAATAGAGAAATTTGTTTTTTATTGATTTTGACCCGTTTTGGCGGGAGACCTTTTAAACGTCAAATTTTTGACAGTTGACCCATCAAGGATTATAGGTTATCGGTAGGCGCACATATTGGATATTTAAAAACCAGGGCTACCGATATAAATTAACAGAGATATTTCGATTCAAAGTTTTTTATTTGGAGGATTTGAGGATGAAGGCGTCCTTGTAGGTCCTTCGATATATATGTATATACCCGATTGGATCCTTGACAGATCTAGTATTTTATAAAAATATATTTTTAGGGTTGCCAGATTGATAGTTTTTGAAATATGAGCAAAACAATAGAGAAATTTGTTTTTTATTGATTTTGACCCGTTTTGGCGGGAGACCTTTTAAACGTCAAATTTTTGACAGTTGACCCATCAAGGATTATAGGTTATCGGTAGGCGCACATATTGGATATTTAAAAACCAGGGCTACCGATATAAATTAACAGAGATATTTCGATTCAAAGTTTTTTATTTGGAGGATTTGAGGATGAAGGCGTCCTTGTAGGTCCTTCGATATATATGTATATACCCGATTGGATCCTTGACAGATCTAGTATTTTATAAAAATATATTTTTAGGGTTGCCAGATTGATAGTTTTTGAAATATGAGCAAAACAATAGAGAAATTTGTTTTTTATTGATTTTGACCCGTTTTGGCGGGAGACCTTTTAAACGTCAAATTTTTGACAGTTGACCCATCAAGGATTATAGGTTATCGGTAGGCGCACATATTGGATATTTAAAAACCAGGGCTACCGATATAAATTAACAGAGATATTTCGATTCAAAGTTTTTTATTTGGAGGATTTGAGGATGAAGGCGTCCTTGTAGGTCCTTCGATATATATGTATATACCCGATTGGATCCTTGACAGATCTAGTATTTTATAAAAATATATTTTTAGGGTTGCCAGATTGATAGTTTTTGAAATATGAGCAAAACAATAGAGAAATTTGTTTTTTATTGATTTTGACCCGTTTTGGCGGGAGACCTTTTAAACGTCAAATTTTTGACAGTTGACCCATCAAGGATTATAGGTTATCGGTAGGCGCACATATTGGATATTTAAAAACCAGGGCTACCGATATAAATTAACAGAGATATTTCGATTCAAAGTTTTTTATTTGGAGGATTTGAGGATGAAGGCGTCCTTGTAGGTCCTTCGATATATATGTATATACCCGATTGGATCCTTGACAGATCTAGTATTTTATAAAAATATATTTTTAGGGTTGCCAGATTGATAGTTTTTGAAATATGAGCAAAACAATAGAGAAATTTGTTTTTTATTGATTTTGACCCGTTTTGGCGGGAGACCTTTTAAACGTCAAATTTTTGACAGTTGACCCATCAAGGATTATAGGTTATCGGTAGGCGCACATATTGGATATTTAAAAACCAGGGCTACCGATATAAATTAACAGAGATATTTCGATTCAAAGTTTTTTATTTGGAGGATTTGAGGATGAAGGCGTCCTTGTAGGTCCTTCGATATATATGTATATACCCGATTGGATCCTTGACAGATCTAGTATTTTATAAAAATATATTTTTAGGGTTGCCAGATTGATAGTTTTTGAAATATGAGCAAAACAATAGAGAAATTTGTTTTTTATTGATTTTGACCCGTTTTGGCGGGAGACCTTTTAAACGTCAAATTTTTGACAGTTGACCCATCAAGGATTATAGGTTATCGGTAGGCGCACATATTGGATATTTAAAAACCAGGGCTACCGATATAAATTAACAGAGATATTTCGATTCAAAGTTTTTTATTTGGAGGATTTGAGGATGAAGGCGTCCTTGTAGGTCCTTCGATATATATGTATATACCCGATTGGATCCTTGACAGATCTAGTATTTTATAAAAATATATTTTTAGGGTTGCCAGATTGATAGTTTTTGAAATATGAGCAAAACAATAGAGAAATTTGTTTTTTATTGATTTTGACCCGTTTTGGCGGGAGACCTTTTAAACGTCAAATTTTTGACAGTTGACCCATCAAGGATTATAGGTTATCGGTAGGCGCACATATTGGATATTTAAAAACCAGGGCTACCGATATAAATTAACAGAGATATTTCGATTCAAAGTTTTTTATTTGGAGGATTTGAGGATGAAGGCGTCCTTGTAGGTCCTTCGATATATATGTATATACCCGATTGGATCCTTGACAGATCTAGTATTTTATAAAAATATATTTTTAGGGTTGCCAGATTGATAGTTTTTGAAATATGAGCAAAACAATAGAGAAATTTGTTTTTTATTGATTTTGACCCGTTTTGGCGGGAGACCTTTTAAACGTCAAATTTTTGACAGTTGACCCATCAAGGATTATAGGTTATCGGTAGGCGCACATATTGGATATTTAAAAACCAGGGCTACCGATATAAATTAACAGAGATATTTCGATTCAAAGTTTTTTATTTGGAGGATTTGAGGATGAAGGCGTCCTTGTAGGTCCTTCGATATATATGTATATACCCGATTGGATCCTTGACAGATCTAGTATTTTATAAAAATATATTTTTAGGGTTGCCAGATTGATAGTTTTTGAAATATGAGCAAAACAATAGAGAAATTTGTTTTTTATTGATTTTGACCCGTTTTGGCGGGAGACCTTTTAAACGTCAAATTTTTGACAGTTGACCCATCAAGGATTATAGGTTATCGGTAGGCGCACATATTGGATATTTAAAAACCAGGGCTACCGATATAAATTAACAGAGATATTTCGATTCAAAGTTTTTTATTTGGAGGATTTGAGGATGAAGGCGTCCTTGTAGGTCCTTCGATATATATGTATATACCCGATTGGATCCTTGACAGATCTAGTATTTTATAAAAATATATTTTTAGGGTTGCCAGATTGATAGTTTTTGAAATATGAGCAAAACAATAGAGAAATTTGTTTTTTATTGATTTTGACCCGTTTTGGCGGGAGACCTTTTAAACGTCAAATTTTTGACAGTTGACCCATCAAGGATTATAGGTTATCGGTAGGCGCACATATTGGATATTTAAAAACCAGGGCTACCGATATAAATTAACAGAGATATTTCGATTCAAAGTTTTTTATTTGGAGGATTTGAGGATGAAGGCGTCCTTGTAGGTCCTTCGATATATATGTATATACCCGATTGGATCCTTGACAGATCTAGTATTTTATAAAAATATATTTTTAGGGTTGCCAGATTGATAGTTTTTGAAATATGAGCAAAACAATAGAGAAATTTGTTTTTTATTGATTTTGACCCGTTTTGGCGGGAGACCTTTTAAACGTCAAATTTTTGACAGTTGACCCATCAAGGATTATAGGTTATCGGTAGGCGCACATATTGGATATTTAAAAACCAGGGCTACCGATATAAATTAACAGAGATATTTCGATTCAAAGTTTTTTATTTGGAGGATTTGAGGATGAAGGCGTCCTTGTAGGTCCTTCGATATATATGTATATACCCGATTGGATCCTTGACAGATCTAGTATTTTATAAAAATATATTTTTAGGGTTGCCAGATTGATAGTTTTTGAAATATGAGCAAAACAATAGAGAAATTTGTTTTTTATTGATTTTGACCCGTTTTGGCGGGAGACCTTTTAAACGTCAAATTTTTGACAGTTGACCCATCAAGGATTATAGGTTATCGGTAGGCGCACATATTGGATATTTAAAAACCAGGGCTACCGATATAAATTAACAGAGATATTTCGATTCAAAGTTTTTTATTTGGAGGATTTGAGGATGAAGGCGTCCTTGTAGGTCCTTCGATATATATGTATATACCCGATTGGATCCTTGACAGATCTAGTATTTTATAAAAATATATTTTTAGGGTTGCCAGATTGATAGTTTTTGAAATATGAGCAAAACAATAGAGAAATTTGTTTTTTATTGATTTTGACCCGTTTTGGCGGGAGACCTTTTAAACGTCAAATTTTTGACAGTTGACCCATCAAGGATTATAGGTTATCGGTAGGCGCACATATTGGATATTTAAAAACCAGGGCTACCGATATAAATTAACAGAGATATTTCGATTCAAAGTTTTTTATTTGGAGGATTTGAGGATGAAGGCGTCCTTGTAGGTCCTTCGATATATATGTATATACCCGATTGGATCCTTGACAGATCTAGTATTTTATAAAAATATATTTTTAGGGTTGCCAGATTGATAGTTTTTGAAATATGAGCAAAACAATAGAGAAATTTGTTTTTTATTGATTTTGACCCGTTTTGGCGGGAGACCTTTTAAACGTCAAATTTTTGACAGTTGACCCATCAAGGATTATAGGTTATCGGTAGGCGCACATATTGGATATTTAAAAACCAGGGCTACCGATATAAATTAACAGAGATATTTCGATTCAAAGTTTTTTATTTGGAGGATTTGAGGATGAAGGCGTCCTTGTAGGTCCTTCGATATATATGTATATACCCGATTGGATCCTTGACAGATCTAGTATTTTATAAAAATATATTTTTAGGGTTGCCAGATTGATAGTTTTTGAAATATGAGCAAAACAATAGAGAAATTTGTTTTTTATTGATTTTGACCCGTTTTGGCGGGAGACCTTTTAAACGTCAAATTTTTGACAGTTGACCCATCAAGGATTATAGGTTATCGGTAGGCGCACATATTGGATATTTAAAAACCAGGGCTACCGATATAAATTAACAGAGATATTTCGATTCAAAGTTTTTTATTTGGAGGATTTGAGGATGAAGGCGTCCTTGTAGGTCCTTCGATATATATGTATATACCCGATTGGATCCTTGACAGATCTAGTATTTTATAAAAATATATTTTTAGGGTTGCCAGATTGATAGTTTTTGAAATATGAGCAAAACAATAGAGAAATTTGTTTTTTATTGATTTTGACCCGTTTTGGCGGGAGACCTTTTAAACGTCAAATTTTTGACAGTTGACCCATCAAGGATTATAGGTTATCGGTAGGCGCACATATTGGATATTTAAAAACCAGGGCTACCGATATAAATTAACAGAGATATTTCGATTCAAAGTTTTTTATTTGGAGGATTTGAGGATGAAGGCGTCCTTGTAGGTCCTTCGATATATATGTATATACCCGATTGGATCCTTGACAGATCTAGTATTTTATAAAAATATATTTTTAGGGTTGCCAGATTGATAGTTTTTGAAATATGAGCAAAACAATAGAGAAATTTGTTTTTTATTGATTTTGACCCGTTTTGGCGGGAGACCTTTTAAACGTCAAATTTTTGACAGTTGACCCATCAAGGATTATAGGTTATCGGTAGGCGCACATATTGGATATTTAAAAACCAGGGCTACCGATATAAATTAACAGAGATATTTCGATTCAAAGTTTTTTATTTGGAGGATTTGAGGATGAAGGCGTCCTTGTAGGTCCTTCGATATATATGTATATACCCGATTGGATCCTTGACAGATCTAGTATTTTATAAAAATATATTTTTAGGGTTGCCAGATTGATAGTTTTTGAAATATGAGCAAAACAATAGAGAAATTTGTTTTTTATTGATTTTGACCCGTTTTGGCGGGAGACCTTTTAAACGTCAAATTTTTGACAGTTGACCCATCAAGGATTATAGGTTATCGGTAGGCGCACATATTGGATATTTAAAAACCAGGGCTACCGATATAAATTAACAGAGATATTTCGATTCAAAGTTTTTTATTTGGAGGATTTGAGGATGAAGGCGTCCTTGTAGGTCCTTCGATATATATGTATATACCCGATTGGATCCTTGACAGATCTAGTATTTTATAAAAATATATTTTTAGGGTTGCCAGATTGATAGTTTTTGAAATATGAGCAAAACAATAGAGAAATTTGTTTTTTATTGATTTTGACCCGTTTTGGCGGGAGACCTTTTAAACGTCAAATTTTTGACAGTTGACCCATCAAGGATTATAGGTTATCGGTAGGCGCACATATTGGATATTTAAAAACCAGGGCTACCGATATAAATTAACAGAGATATTTCGATTCAAAGTTTTTTATTTGGAGGATTTGAGGATGAAGGCGTCCTTGTAGGTCCTTCGATATATATGTATATACCCGATTGGATCCTTGACAGATCTAGTATTTTATAAAAATATATTTTTAGGGTTGCCAGATTGATAGTTTTTGAAATATGAGCAAAACAAAAGAGAAATTTGTTTTTTTTATTGATTTTGACCCGTTTTGGCGGGAGACCTTTTAAACGTCAAATTTTTGACAGTTGACCCATCAAGGATTATAGGTTATCGGTAGGCGCACATATTGGATATTTAAAAACCAGGGCTACCGATATAAATTAACAGAGATATTTCGATTCAAAGTTTTTTATTTGGAGGATTTGAGGATGAAGGCGTCCTTGTAGGTCCTTCGATATATATGTATATACCCGATTGGATCCTTGACAGATCTAGTATTTTATAAAAATATATTTAGGGTTGCCAGATTGATAGTTTTTGAAATATGAGCAAAACAAAAGAGAAATTTGTTTTTTTTTATTGATTTTGACCCGTTTTGGCGGGAGACCTTTTAAACGTCAAATTTTTGACAGTTGACCCATCAAGGATTATAGGTTATCGGTAGGCGCACATATTGGATATTTAAAAACCAGGGCTACCGATATAAATTAACAGAGATATTTCGATTCAAAGTTTTTTATTTGGAGGATTTGAGGATGAAGGCGTCCTTGTAGGTCCTTCGATATATATGTATATACCCGATTGGATCCTTGACAGATCTAGTATTTTATAAAAATATATTTAGGGTTGCCAGATTGATAGTTTTTGAAATATGAGCAAAACAAAGAGAAATTTGTTTTTTTTTATTGATTTTGACCCGTTTTGGCGGGAGACCTTTTAAACGTCAAATTTTTGACAGTTGACCCATCAAGGATTATAGGTTATCGGTAGGCGCACATATTGGATATTTAAAAAACCAGGGCTACCGATATAAATTAACAGAGATATTTCGATTCAAAGTTTTTTATTTGGAGGATTTGAGGATGAAGGCGTCCTTGTAGGTCCTTCGATATATATGTATATACCCGATTGGATCCTTGACAGATCTAGTATTTTATAAAAATATATTTAGGGTTGCCAGATTGATAGTTTTTGAAATATGAGCAAAACAAAAGAGAAATTTGTTTTTTTTATTGATTTTGACCCGTTTTGGCGGGAGACCTTTTAAACGTCAAATTTTTGACAGTTGACCCATCAAGGATTATAGGTTATCGGTAGGCGCACATATTGGATATTTAAAAACCAGGGCTACCGATATAAATTAACAGAGATATTTCGATTCAAAGTTTTTTATTTGGAGGATTTGAGGATGAAGGCGTCCTTGTAGGTCCTTCGATATATATGTATATACCCGATTGGATCCTTGACAGATCTAGTATTTTATAAAAATATATTTAGGGTTGCCAGATTGATAGTTTTTGAAATATGAGCAAAACAAAAGAGAAATTTGTTTTGTTTTTTATTGATTTTGACCCGTTTTGGCGGGAGACCTTTTAAACGTCAAATTTTTGACAGTTGACCCATCAAGGAATTATAGGTTATCGGTAGGCGCACATATTGGATATTTAAAAACCAGGGCTACCGATATAAATTAACAGAGATATTTCGATTCAAAGTTTTTTATTTGGAGGATTTGAGGATGAAGGCGTCCTTGTAGGTCCTTCGATATATATGTATATACCCGATTGGATCCTTGACAGATCTAGTATTTTATAAAAATATATTTAGGGTTGCCAGATTGATAGTTTTTGAAATATGAGCAAAACAAAAGAGAAATTTGTTTTTTTTATTGATTTTGACCCGTTTTGGCGGGAGACCTTTTAAACGTCAAATTTTTGACAGTTGACCCATCAAGGATTATAGGTTATCGGTAGGCGCACATATTGGATATTTAAAAACCAGGGCTACCGATATAAATTAACAGAGATATTTCGATTCAAAGTTTTTTATTTGGAGGATTTGAGGATGAAGGCGTCCTTGTAGGTCCTTCGATATATATGTATATACCCGATTGGATCCTTGACAGATCTAGTATTTTATAAAAATATATTTAGGGTTGCCAGATTGATAGTTTTTGAAATATGAGCAAAAACAAAAGAGAAATTTGTTTTTTTTTTATTGATTTTGACCCGTTTTGGCGGGAGACCTTTTAAACGTCAAATTTTTGACAGTTGACCCATCAAGGATTATAGGTTATCGGTAGGCGCACATATTGGATATTTAAAAACCAGGGCTACCGATATAAATTAACAGAGATATTTCGATTCAAAGTTTTTTATTTGGAGGATTTGAGGATGAAGGCGTCCTTGTAGGTCCTTCGATATATATGTATATACCCGATTGGATCCTTGACAGATCTAGTATTTTATAAAAATATATTTTAGGGTTGCCAGATTGATAGTTTTTGAAATATGAGCAAAACAAAAGAGAAATTTGTTTTTTTTATTGATTTTGACCCGTTTTGGCGGGAGACCTTTTAAACGTCAAATTTTTTGACAGTTGACCCATCAAGGATTATAGGTTATCGGTAGGCGCACATATGGATATTTAAAAACCAGGGCTACCGATATAAATTAACAGAGATATTTCGATTCAAAGTTTTTTATTTGGAGGATTTGAGGATGAAGGCGTCCTTGTAGGTCCTTCGATATATATGTATATACCCGATTGGATCCTTGACAGATCTAGTATTTTATAAAAATATATTTAGGGTTGCCAGATTGATAGTTTTTGAAATATGAGCAAAAACAAAAGAGAAATTTGTTTTTTTTATTGATTTTGACCCGTTTTGGCGGGAGACCTTTTAAACGTCAAATTTTTGACAGTTGACCCATCAAGGATTATAGGTTATCGGTAGGCGCACATATTGGATATTTAAAAACCAGGGCTACCGATATAAATTAACAGAGATATTTCGATTCAAAGTTTTTTATTTGGAGGATTTGAGGATGAAGGCGTCCTTGTAGGTCCTTCGATATATATGTATATACCCGATTGGATCCTTGACAGATCTAGTATTTTATAAAAATATATTTAGGGTTGCCAGATTGATAGTTTTTGAAATATGAGCAAAACAAAAGAGAAATTTGTTTTTTTTATTGATTTTGACCCGTTTTGGCGGGAGACCTTTTAAACGTCAAATTTTTGACAGTTGACCCATCAAGGATTATAGGTTATCGGTAGGCGCACATATTGGATATTTAAAAAACCAGGGCTACCGATATAAATTAACAGAGATATTTCGATTCAAAGTTTTTTATTTGGAGGATTTGAGGATGAAGGCGTCCTTGTAGGTCCTTCGATATATATGTATATACCCGATTGGATCCTTGACAGATCTAGTATTTTATAAAAATATATTTAGGGTTGCCAGATTGATAGTTTTTGAAATATGAGCAAAACAAAAGAGAAATTTGTTTTTTTTATTGATTTTGGACCCGTTTTGGCGGGGAGACCTTTTAAACGTCAAATTTTTGACAGTTGACCCATCAAGGATTATAGGTTATCGGTAGGCGCACATATTGGATATTTAAAAACCAGGGCTACCGATATAAATTAACAGAGATATTTCGATTCAAAGTTTTTTATTTGGAGGATTTGAGGATGAAGGCGTCCTTGTAGGTCCTTCGATATATATGTATATACCCGATTGGATCCTTGACAGATCTAGTATTTATAAAAAATATATTTAGGGTTGCCAGATTGATAGTTTTTGAAATATGAGCAAAACAAAGAGAAATTTGTTTTTTTTATTGATTTTGACCCGTTTTGGCGGGAGACCTTTAAACGTCAAATTTTTGACAGTTGACCCATCAAGGATTATAGGTTATCGGTAGGCGCACATATTGGATATTTAAAAACCAGGGCTACCGATATAAATTAACAGAGATATTTCGATTCAAAGTTTTTTATTTGGAGGATTTGAGGATGAAGGCGTCCTTGTAGGTCCTTCGATATATATGTATATACCCGATTGGATCCTTGACAGATCTAGTATTTTATAAAAATATATTTAGGGTTGCCAGATTGATAGTTTTTGAAATATGAGCAAAACAAAAGAGAAATTTGTTTTTTTTATTGATTTTGACCCGTTTTGGCGGGAGACCTTTTAAACGTCAAATTTTTGACAGTTGACCCATCAAGGATTATAGGTTATCGGTAGGCGCACATATTGGATATTTAAAAACCAGGGCTACCGATATAAATTAACAGAGATATTTCGATTCAAAGTTTTTTATTTGGAGGATTTGAGGATGAGAAGGCGTCCTTGTAGGTCCTTCGATATATATGTATATACCCGATTGGATCCTTGACAGATCTAGTATTTTATAAAAATATATTTAGGGTTGCCAGATTGATAGTTTTTTGAAATATGAGCAAAACAAAAGAGAAATTTGTTTTTTTTATTGATTTTGACCCGTTTTGGCGGGAGACCTTTTAAAACGTCAAATTTTTGACAGTTGACCCATCAAGGATTATAGGTTATCGGTAGGCGCACATATTGGATATTTAAAAACCAGGGCTACCGATATAAATTAACAGAGATATTTCGATTCAAAGTTTTTTATTTGGAGGATTTGAGGATGAAGGCGTCCTTGTAGGTCCTTCGATATATATGTATATACCCGATTGGATCCTTGACAGATCTAGTATTTTATAAAAATATATTTAGGGTTGCCAGATTGATAGTTTTTGAAATATGAGCAAAACAAAAGAGAAATTTGTTTTTTTTATTGATTTTGACCCGTTTTGGCGGGAGACCTTTTAAACGTCAAATTTTTGACAGTTGACCCATCAAGGATTATAGGTTATCGGTAGGCGCACATATTGGATATTTAAAAACCAGGGCTACCGATATAAATTAACAGAGATATTTCGATTCAAAGTTTTTTTATTTGGAGGATTTGAGGATGAAGGCGTCCTTGTAGGTCCTTCGATATATATGTATATACCCGATTGGATCCTTGACAGATCTAGTATTTTATAAAAATATATTTTAGGGTTGCCAGATTGATAGTTTTTGAAATATGAGCAAAACAAAAGAGAAATTTGTTTTTTTTATTGATTTTGACCCGTTTTGGCGGGAGACCTTTTAAACGTCAAATTTTTGACAGTTGACCCATCAAGGATTATAGGTTATCGGTAGGCGCACATATTGGATATTTAAAAACCAGGGCTACCGATATAAATTAACAGAGATATTTCGATTCAAAGTTTTTTATTTGGAGGATTTGAGGATGAAGGCGTCCTTGTAGGTCCTTCGATATATATGTATATACCCGATTGGATCCTTGACAGATCTAGTATTTTATAAAAATATATTTTTAGGGTTGCCAGATTGATAGTTTTTGAAATATGAGCAAAACAAAAGAGAAATTTGTTTTTTTTATTGATTTTGACCCGTTTTGGCGGGAGACCTTTTAAAACGTCAAATTTTTGACAGTTGACCCATCAAGGATTATAGGTTATCGGTAGGGCGCACATATTGGATATTTAAAAACCAGGGCTACCGATATAAATTAACAGAGATATTTCGATTCAAAGTTTTTTATTTGGAGGATTTGAGGATGAAGGCGTCCTTGTAGGTCCTTCGATATATATGTATATACCCGATTGGATCCTTGACAGATCTAGTATTTTATAAAAATATATTTAGGGTTGCCAGATTGATAGTTTTTGAAATATGAGCAAAACAAAAGAGAAATTTGTTTTTTTTATTGATTTTGACCCGTTTTTGGCGGGAGACCTTTTAAACGTCAAATTTTTGACAGTTGACCCATCAAGGATTATAGGTTATCGGTAGGCGCACATATTGGATATTTAAAACCAGGGCTACCGATATAAATTAACAGAGATATTTCGATTCAAAGTTTTTTATTTGGAGGATTTGAGGATGAAGGCGTCCTTGTAGGTCCTTCGATATATATGTATATACCCGATTGGATCCTTGACAGATCTAGTATTTTATAAAAATATATTTAGGGTTGCCAGATTGATAGTTTTTTGAAATATGAGCAAAACAAAAGAGAAATTTGTTTTTTTTATTGATTTTGACCCGTTTTGCGGGAGACCTTTTAAACGTCAAATTTTTGACAGTTGACCCATCAAGGATTATAGGTTATCGGTAGGCGCACATATTGGATATTTAAAAACCAGGGCTACCGATATAAATTAACAGAGATATTTCGATTCAAAGTTTTTTATTTGGAGGATTTGAGGATGAAGGCGTCCTTGTAGGTCCTTCGATATATATGTATATACCCGATTGGATCCTTGACAGATCTAGTATTTTATAAAAATATATTTAGGGTTGCCAGATTGATAGTTTTTGAAATATGAGCAAAACAAAAGAGAAATTTGTTTTTTTTATTGATTTTGACCCGTTTTGGCGGGAGACCTTTTAAACGTCAAATTTTTGACAGTTGACCCATCAAGGATTATAGGTTATCGGTAGGCGCACATATTGGATATTTAAAAACCAGGGCTACCGATATAAATTAACAGAGATATTTCGATTCAAAGTTTTTTATTTGGAGGATTTGAGGATGAAGGCGTCCTTGTAGGTCCTTCGATATATATGTATATACCCGATTGGATCCTTGACAGATCTAGTATTTTATAAAAATATATTTAGGGTTGCCAGATTGATAGTTTTTGAAATATGAGCAAAACAAAAGAGAAATTTGTTTTTTTTATTGATTTTGACCCGTTTTGGCGGGAGACCTTTTAAACGTCAAATTTTTGACAGTTGACCCATCAAGGATTATAGGTTATCGGTAGGCGCACATATTGGATATTTAAAAACCAGGGCTACCGATATAAATTAACAGAGATATTTCGATTCAAAGTTTTTTATTTGGAGGATTTGAGGATGAAGGCGTCCTTGTAGGTCCTTCGATATATATGTATATACCCGATTGGATCCTTGACAGATCTAGTATTTTATAAAAATATATTTAGGGTTGCCAGATTGATAGTTTTTGAAATATGAGCAAAACAAAAGAGAAATTTGTTTTTTTTATTGATTTTGACCCGTTTTGGCGGGAGACCTTTTAAACGTCAAATTTTTGACAGTTGACCCATCAAGGATTATAGGTTATCGGTAGGCGCACATATTGGATATTTAAAAACCAGGGCTACCGATATAAATTAACAGAGATATTTCGATTCAAAGTTTTTTATTTGGAGGATTTGAGGATGAAGGCGTCCTTGTAGGTCCTTCGATATATATGTATATACCCGATTGGATCCTTGACAGATCTAGTATTTTATAAAAATATATTTAGGGTTGCCAGATTGATAGTTTTTGAAATATGAGCAAAACAAAAGAGAAATTTGTTTTTTTTATTGATTTTGACCCGTTTTGGCGGGAGACCTTTTAAACGTCAAATTTTTGACAGTTGACCCATCAAGGATTATAGGTTATCGGTAGGCGCACATATTGGATATTTAAAAACCAGGGCTACCGATATAAATTAACAGAGATATTTCGATTCAAAGTTTTTTATTTGGAGGATTTGAGGATGAAGGCGTCCTTGTAGGTCCTTCGATATATATGTATATACCCGATTGGATCCTTGACAGATCTAGTATTTTATAAAAATATATTTAGGGTTGCCAGATTGATAGTTTTGAAATATGAGCAAAACAAAAGAGAAATTTGTTTTTTTTATTGATTTTGACCCGTTTTGGCGGGAGACCTTTTAAACGTCAAATTTTTGACAGTTGACCCATCAAGGATTATAGGTTATCGGTAGGCGCACATATTGGATATTTAAAAACCAGGGCTACCGATATAAATTAACAGAGATATTTCGATTCAAAGTTTTTTATTTGGAGGATTTGAGGATGAAGGCGTCCTTGTAGGTCCTTCGATATATATGTATATACCCGATTGGATCCTTGACAGATCTAGTATTTTATAAAAATATATTTAGGGTTGCCAGATTGATAGTTTTTGAAATATGAGCAAAACAAAAGAGAAATTTGTTTTTTTATTGATTTTGACCCGTTTTGGCGGGAGACCTTTTAAACGTCAAATTTTTGACAGTTGACCCATCAAGGATTATAGGTTATCGGTAGGCGCACATATTGGATATTTAAAAACCAGGGCTACCGATATAAATTAACAGAGATATTTCGATTCAAGTTTTTTATTTGGAGGATTTGAGGATGAAGGCGTCCTTGTAGGTCCTTCGATATATATGTATATACCCGATTGGATCCTTGACAGATCTAGTATTTTATAAAAAATATATTTAGGGTTGCCAGATTGATAGTTTTTGAAATATGAGCAAAACAAAAGAGAAATTTGTTTTTTTTATTGATTTTGACCCGTTTTGGCGGGAGACCTTTTAAACGTCAAATTTTTGACAGTTGACCCATCAAGGATTATAGGTTATCGGTAGGCGCACATATTGGATATTTAAAAACCAGGGCTACCGATATAAATTAACAGAGATATTTCGATTCAAAGTTTTTTATTTGGAGGATTTGAGGATGAAGGCGTCCTTGTAGGTCCTTCGATATATATGTATATACCCGATTGGATCCTTGACAGATCTAGTATTTTATAAAAATATATTTTAGGGTTGCCAGATTGATAGTTTTTGAAATATGAGCAAAACAAAAGAGAAATTGTTTTTTTTATTGATTTTGACCCGTTTTGGCGGGAGACCTTTTAAACGTCAAATTTTTGACAGTTGACCCATCAAGGATTATAGGTTATCGGTAGGCGCACATATTGGATATTTAAAAACCAGGGCTACCGATATAAATTAACAGAGATATTTCGATTCAAAGTTTTTTATTTGGAGGATTTGAGGATGAAGGCGTCCTTGTAGGTCCTTCGATATATATGTATATACCCGATTGGATCCTTGACAGATCTAGTATTTTATAAAAATATATTTTAGGGTTGCCAGATTGATAGTTTTTGAAATATGAGCAAAACAAAAGAGAAATTTGTTTTTTTTATTGATTTTGACCCGTTTTGGCGGGAGACCTTTTAAACGTCAAATTTTTGACAGTTGACCCATCAAGGATTATAGGTTATCGGTAGGCGCACATATTGGATATTTAAAAACCAGGGCTACCGATATAAATTAACAGAGATATTTCGATTCAAAGTTTTTTATTTGGAGGATTTGAGGATGAAGGCGTCCTTGTAGGTCCTTCGATATATATGTATATACCCGATTGGATCCTTGACAGATCTAGTATTTTATAAAAATATATTTAGGGTTGCCAGATTGATAGTTTTTGAAATATGAGCAAAACAAAAGAGAAATTTGTTTTTTTTATTGATTTTGACCCGTTTTGGCGGGAGACCTTTTAAACGTCAAATTTTTGACAGTTGACCCATCAAGGATTATAGGTTATCGGTAGGCGCACATATTGGATATTTAAAAACCAGGGCTACCGATATAAATTAACAGAGATATTTCGATTCAAAGTTTTTTATTTGGAGGATTTGAGGATGAAGGCGTCCTTGTAGGTCCTTCGATATATATGTATATACCCGATTGGATCCTTGACAGATCTAGTATTTTATAAAAATATATTTAGGGTTGCCAGATTGATAGTTTTTGAAATATGAGCAAAACAAAAGAGAAATTTGTTTTTTTTATTGATTTTGACCCGTTTTGGGCGGGAGACCTTTTAAACGTCAAATTTTTGACAGTTGACCCATCAAGGATTATAGGTTATCGGTAGGCGCACATATTGGATATTTAAAAACCAGGGCTACCGATATAAATTAACAGAGATATTTCGATTCAAAGTTTTTTATTTGGAGGATTTGAGGATGAAGGCGTCCTTGTAGGTCCTTCGATATATATGTATATACCCGATTGGATCCTTGACAGATCTAGTATTTTATAAAAATATATTTAGGGTTGCCAGATTGATAGTTTTTGAAATATGAGCAAAACAAAAGAGAAATTTGTTTTTTTTATTGATTTTGACCCGTTTTGGCGGGGAGACCTTTTAAACGTCAAATTTTTGACAGTTGACCCATCAAGGATTATAGGTTATCGGTAGGCGCACATATTGGATATTTAAAAACCAGGGCTACCGATATAAATTAACAGAGATATTTCGATTCAAAGTTTTTTATTTGGAGGATTTGAGGATGAAGGCGTCCTTGTAGGTCCTTCGATATATATGTATATACCCGATTGGATCCTTGACAGATCTAGTATTTTATAAAAATATATTTAGGGTTGCCAGATTGATAGTTTTTGAAATATGAGCAAAACAAAAGAGAAATTTGTTTTTTTTATTGATTTTGACCCGTTTTGGCGGGAGACCTTTTAAACGTCAAATTTTTGACAGTTGACCCATCAAGGATTATAGGTTATCGGTAGGCGCACATATTGGATATTTAAAAACCAGGGCTACCGATATAAATTAACAGAGATATTTCGATTCAAAGTTTTTTATTTGGAGGATTTGAGGATGAAGGCGTCCTTGTAGGTCCTTCGATATATATGTATATACCCGATTGGATCCTTGACAGATCTAGTATTTTATAAAAATATATTTAGGGTTGCCAGATTGATAGTTTTTGAAATATGAGCAAAACAAAAGAGAAATTTGTTTTTTTTTATTTTTTTGACCCGTTTTGGCGGGAGACCTTTTAAACGTCAATATTTGACAGTTGACCCATCAAGGATTATAGGTTATCGGTAGGCGCACATATTGGATATTTAAAAACCAGGGCTACCGATATAAATTAACAGAGATATTTCGATTCAAAGTTTTTATTTGGAGGATTTGAGGATGAAGGCGTCCTTGTAGGTCCTTCGATATATATGTATATACCCGATTGGATCCTTGACAGATCTAGTATTTTATAAAAATATATTTAGGGTTGCCAGATTGATAGTTTTTGAACTATGAGCAAAACAAAAGAGGAAATTTGTTTTTTTTATTGATTTTGACCCGTTTTGGCGGAGACCTCTTTAAAC